>JACXGM010013248.1:9759-23309 GCA_016801145.1 Umbra pygmaea | reverse complement strand
ATTACGCTCGGAACCGGAGTGAATGGAATGGTGCGCAACGAACAAAACCAATTGTTTTTTTGATTTGCACACATTCCATTCACTCCGGTTCTGAGCGTATTACGAGCCCGTCCTCCCCAATTAAGATCCACCGACCGCGGCTGATATATATATATGTATATATATATACACTAAATATGTACTGTATATATATAGGTCAAGGATATTTACTAAGAAAAGGAAATAAGTTTTACAGAGGGTGTTCAATTAATGGAGAGTGTATTTTTTTTTAAGCAAGGCAATTAATACGGTTAAAACTACACATTTATGGAAAACAATGCACCTACAGTAAGTAGAAAGGAGTAAATTCAGTGTTATATGTCGAAAAAAACTGTGTACATAGTAAGACATTCCATCAACATGACATATGTGAAGACGGTTACATAATATCTAAATTCAAGATGTGCCATAGAAATAACCTCTTTTGTTTTTAGTCCGAAGTTCTCTTTCTTTTCATTTGTTGTCACAATGTCCATAGTCTTTGTGGCTGTTCTGTGTCACTACATGGTGGTTTCTCCCCTATGTGTTTTGTTTTGCTTTGTTTCCCGCTCCTTTTGTCACATGATCCCGTCACATGTTTTGATTAACCAATCAGTTCTGTTGTTTAGACCACACCTGCACCTCCTTCCCTCGTTGGTATGGTATTTAGTTCTGAGTGTTTGTAAGTCCTGTGTGGTTCTTTGTTCCTGTCCAGGTATGTGGTTGTGATTTGTAGTAGTTGTCTTTAGTCTGTTCATATGTTACTGTAAAGTGCTTATTGTGTTGTAAGTCCTGTTTGTATATGTTATAGGGTCTGGTCTTTCTGTACAGTGTTTCTGTAGTGTTCTTGTTTAGTGTACTCATGTATTCTTGTCTATCTTTGTTCCTGTCCAGTTCTTCCTTGTGTTTTTCCAATAAATATATGTATAGTGAAGACGCGCCTGCCTCCTCATCCTTTTGGAACCATGACATTTGTACAATGATCTGATTGAAGACTGTTTCTGCATTTATTTCTATTTCAGATATTGTCAAGCAGCATCTCGTTTTCCATATCTTAACTATACAAATAACTTTACTGTACAAATAACAAACCAAAACAGTTCTCGTTCTTTTTTTAGGTCGAGACACTACAAATTAAAAGGGTACATTTTTTAAATAATAGATATTACCATGAAACTTCCTCAGTTTTTTACTTACACAAGTGTATATAAAAAAATGTATTACAAGTTTTTGAAATGTGTATGTCTAATTATGCAAATTAGCCATTAGCTCATTAAATATGCACAAATTAGCATATATTTTCAGTAGATAGATCTGAATATATGATAAAGCCAGGAGCAAAATTATTTTTTCATTTTGTTTACACACAAGATGAAAAATAAATTACAGAGGGATTCCATAGCCTTAAAATATTTATTTTCGCCATATTTTTTGGATTAAAATGTCACATAAATCTGTCCAGGAATGATTTTTTAAACAAATCCCTCTGTAGATGTGTACAGATACTGCTAAGTGTATAACTGGAAAGTTTGGTGTACAGTGAACCCTCATTTTTCGCAGGGGTTACGTTCCAAAAAGAACCCGTGATAGACGAAATTCGTGAAGTAGTAACCTTTCTTTTTTTTACTATTATTCAATGAAATACTCCATAATACACTGACACCAAAGAACAAAACCTTTTTACAGGCCCAAGCATTTGTTTAACAAATAAAAGTACTGTATAAACGTTTTTTTTACAAATGACTACTGTACTGACGAACTGAAGGCTTCAAATTGCGGAGATCAGCACCACCCCACCGCAACCCGAGTCATTGGATTAGAACGGGAGAGCAATGATTATGAAAAGAAATACAAAGTACAGTAGGACAAATAGTGACGTGTATTTCACTGCTCTTCTGACTGAGCCGCTGCATCCTGCAAATCTGTGAAGCAGCGAGGCAGGTGGAAAGGTGGATCGCGATATAGCAAGGGTTCACTGTACATAGGTGCCTCATAGGCTGAGATGTTTATACTGAAGAATGACAAAAAGCTCATTTTGAGAAAATGGCATTTAAGGATTTAAATAGTGGAATTTAATACATTTCTGTTGGAGAAAAATGCTAGAATATTTCAAGCTCATGAAAATGTATTATTTAATATAACATGGCATGCATATAGGGCCTACAACTGCAATAACTCAAATTTACATTGGCGTATCATGCACAAAGTTGCCTACAAAATTCACAATAGACAGTAGTATGGAAACAGAACAAGACCAACAGTAGATGTCATAGCTTTCTAAAATCTAATTGTCCATTCCAGCACCATATGTAGGTCCCTCTGACTTTTCTTGCCTGTGCTCAAAAGTTTTCATTAGAACATTTATTTTCTCTTGAGTGGCAAAAACCCAGTGGCCCTCATTTATCAAACGTGCGTAGAAACCAGTGTAGATCTGAGCGCAGAAATCATCTTACGACGAGACTCACATGTGATTTACATAACTTTTGTATCACTCCAATTCCAGCGTACATATGAGCGGCTGTTGATAAATCAGACGGTTGAAAACCATCGTAATTTAAATAACACGCCCACAAATATGCATTAATTAGAGGCCTCGCCCTAAGAATTTACAACATGGATAAGCGAAATCCGGCAAAGGAAAGGATTTTCTCTGAGATAAAATGAAGACGCTCGGGTCTCAGGTGCAGGCCAACCGCTTGGTTTAATTTTGAAGCTTAAAATCAGGTGTCGATTGTTCAAGTAAAATGCGGTGTTGACTGAGGTTACTGCTATAGTCATTGAAAGCGATTAACGAGAACCAGAAGTGTATTTCAAATAAATGAATTATTTTCACTAAACATTCCATGTTGTATTTTTTAAGTAGCTTTCTTACCCAATATAGCACTTGCTATATTAGAAGCTCAAAATAAGATCCTGTCTCCTTCGTAGAGCTGGCTGATGTGGCCTCTGATCTTCATTGAATGGCACGTTCTCCAGCACAATATGGTGGAGAACCCTGCATGCCATAATTATCTTACAAGCCTGCTCTGGTGCGTATAGCAGTCCCCCACCCCACCCCGCTTACACAAGACAGAGCCACCTGCCCTTGAACAAACCTACATGTCACTCTGTGGTTCGTGTGCGTGTGTGCGCACTATTGAACCTGCGTTCCTACTTGTTTCGGATTTGCAAACGGATTTGCAAGCGGTGTTATAAGGTACTCAGTCAGGGCATAACCTTTTTCACTAAGAGGAATCACATCCAACAGTTTCTCCAAAGAACTACGTTGAACTATTATAATAATTGTACGAGGGCGTAACTCACTGAGGAGATGACTCCAACCATGCAGTGCGCCCTGTTGCCTTGTTCCAATGCTGCAGTTTAGAAAAATTAAGACGCCTCCCAGCCGGCCATCCGGCTACCATATTCAGAACAAACATCCTGGCATCACATAAGATCTGAACGTCGATTTGAATTAAAGTTTTTGCGATAAATGCGTAATCATTCATGGATGGTGGCTAAAGACGCAGTACAATCAATTGCCCAATTCGCCCCAATTGGAAACCCAGCAATCTCATAAAATTGTATTTTAATCATAGTTTGAATATACCAGGCAGAAAGGGACTTCATAGTTGCTAAAACTGCTGGCGTACTTCGACTATTGTTGGCTGTAATATATACCAGACCTGTCCCTGATCTCCCGCTGAAAGATCCCAATGTAGAGAGCGCGAATTAAGGTCCTCCAGATCTGCCATCGCTTTGACTACAGGACTGCCAAAGCGCTTGTTTAAATAATATATATATATATATATATATATATATATATATATATATATATATATATATATATATATATATATCATTTGATTCAATTTGTTGTTTGCCTAATTTCTGCCATCATGTTATAGGCCACCGTGAAGTAAAAGGGAAAAAATAAACCACTTAATAGCAATATGCTGTATATAATTAATTTGTAATTCTGAAATGTAATTTACTATATGAGGTAGTTGCGATGCAGACATATTCATCAATGATTGCTGGTTCAACAATTCACTGAACCGGGTGGTTATACCATGAACACCGTTAGTCACACTAGAGAATTTGCGTACACGAAGTCAGACCAGACGTGAGATTTTATCGCAGCCTACGATCACGTTTAAATTGATAAATCCCTTGCCTTGCGTAGGAATCGGCGTACGCCTGTTTTAGGTCGTACGCACGTTTCATAAATGAGGGCCAATATCTTTTGGATAGGACCAGGGAGTAGACCATGCAGTCATAGCATCCAATTGGACAAGAAAACCATAAATGACTATAAAGAATATGGCCATCCCATAATGTTATACTATAATAACAGATCTATAATTGTGCATACATTAGTGTGCGTGTGTGTTGGTGTGTCAACCTGACTAGAAGAGCGTGGACTCCACTACACTACTGAAGCTTGGCACCTCAGGCTGAAGTGATGCTGCCTACTGTTAATGTGTGTGTGTGTGTGTGTGTGTGTGTGTCATGTGAGCATGCATGGTGTCCCCTCTTCATCTCTCTCTCTCTCTCTAATTAAAAATATGTTTCTTCAATGTTTATAAGGCTGCATTATTTCAATGTCCTTTGTTTTTGCCACTGAACTGAAAACTGCAGAAGTAAAACTGACCAATACAACACAAAGTATTGTTACAAATCCAACCTTGTTCCATTTATGAAAATCTGTTCACTGTTACAACAACAGTATTATCAAATGTAACAGGTCATTAGACCTCCAATATCAACATCCCTGTACTCTAGAAGTAGTTTGCTACAAACCCATGGTTCTATGTAACAATGTTTATAAATAGAACCAAGCATCACAATTAGAGCACAAGAGATCACGTATGAATTCATTGAGATGTGCAACATTAATATTCATCCACTGCTTTGTTGCACAGTCAGTGGCACTCTCATTAAACCCTCCGGTTTCCCAATGACAGCTTACGGTCAGATATGCTGCTTCCGGGTGTTTTTTCAGCTAATCCAATAGGTTGCTTTCCCTTTTCACATCTTGCAAATAGCAATTGCTACTTTCTTTTTCTTGAAAGTTGCGGTTAGGGGCATTTTCGAAGGTCCCACTTTAAACTAAACACGGATGTGTCGGAGTACACCACATGATGCGTCTGAGCTAATCACGTTAGCAGAAACCAACAGTAGCAAATTAGATTTTGTCATTAGCATTAAATCCCCCTTTGGACATTCACAATTGATTAATGATAGAAAGGAATTGCCCTTATTTGGGTTACATAGAGTTGTGCAGGAGACTCAGAGCTTTACAACGATACCGGACATGACAGACTTCTGTAAACAGGCGAAACTCTGCATGTCGCGTTGTAATACTAACTTCTTGGTAAATTCAGGAGAAGCTTACTGCCCCAAGTAAACAAAATGTAATAAAATGAACATCCTAATGTATATTTTCAACTTTTTCTTTATAGCAGCTTCAAAGAACACATATTGAAATAGTAAACTAGCCCAAAATCTGAGAAATTGACCACTGCATGAAAAATCTATGTTTTTGCCTGCGTGTCTCGCCTTAAAGGTTCAGTGTGTAGTATTTCTAAGGATCTATTGACATAAATGCAATATAAGATCCATAACTATGTTTTCAGTGGTGTGTAAATACCTTACATAATGAGCCATTATGTTTTCATTATCTTAGAATGAGCCATTTATATCTACATAACCGCAGGCACCCCCTTTTATGGAGGTCGCTGTATTTTGTCGTCATGATTCTACCGTTGCCCTCAGCGAACAAACAGCGCTACAGAGCGTGTTTCGTCACTACCTTGAAAGAGAAGCAGCAGTAGCAGCAGCAGAAGAAACAGAAGAAAAAGAAGCAGCAGCAGCAGAAGAAGTTGTATGTTTCTAAGTATTAGGTAATAGTAGAAGCTCTCATTTATTAGAAGTGGAATTTTGGACAATTGTAGGACCACAGCTATTATTTAGCACAAGACCCGACGGAGGGTGAATCTGCTTTGAAGAAGCAAAAGCATGATGAAGCCAGACAAATACTGTACAAGAGCTACACAGGCAGAAATCCCGGGTAAACATCAGTGTGCTTTTTCCAGATCGAAGCCGCTAATGAGGGAAAAATGTTTTCAAAGCAATGCCAAAGTTGGCTGTTTTCTGCTGGACAGGTAAGGTATTCCAACTTTAGCAATGCAAATGCATACTGTTGTTTGACAAAGTTAGCATTGGCTAGAAGCTAGCCATAGATACCATGAGAAGTGACTTTTCCCTTGTCAGTGGTGTAAAATATATAGTTGGATTATTGCATGTAACATCGTTCTTCTCCCTCGTTTTGTTGTGGCTTTGCTATGTTGGGAGAAATGTGCTGGTTATTTTCGTAAGACAATCGGCTGATTAGTACTATTTACTGCAAAACAGAACGTTAGGCTACAGCATAACAGCTCATATTAGCCAGCTAAACTTTTAGTACCCTGTTAGAAAAAATATGTTACGTTAGTTGGATTGTTATTTCAAAAGCATTATGAGGCCAGACGAATACAGGAGTGACGCAGGCAGAAATCTCTGGTAGAAAGCTAGCCATAGACACCATGAGAAGTGACTTTGCCCTTGTCAGTGGTGTAAAATATGTAGTTGGATTATTGCATGTAACATAGTTCTTCTCCCTAGCTTTGTTGTGACTTTGCTATGTTGTGAGAAATGTGCTGGTTATTTTCGTAAGACAAACGGCTGATTAGTACTATTTACTGCTAAACTGTAACATTAGTCTACAAAATAACAGCTCATATTAGCCACCAAACGTTTAGTACCCTGTTAGAAGAAATATGTAATGTTAGTTGGATTGTTATTTCGAAAGCATGATGAAGCCAGACGAATACGGGAGTGACGCAGGAAAAAATCACTAGTAACCAGTGTGGCTTTTCCCAGATAGAAGGCTCTTATGAAGGAAACATGTTTTCAAAGCAACTTTTTTCTTATCTTGTACAAACTAACATGGAAACAAGCTAGGTAAAGTCAGTAAATAAAACACTAACACAATGATGAACAAGTAAAATTAACATTTGAAATAACATGGTTTTACTGAATAATAAATTTTTTATTTAATAATTATATATAAAGAAACCTCATTACTTGACTATATACTCTGCTGTCTCGGATGACGACATATTTTATCCTACGTCGGCCACCGTCGGCCAAGGGTAGGAAGTGAGTGACTGGCTGCTTGCAAATCACAAACCATAACACTAGATGTCACTAGAAATTACACACTTAACCTTTAATTTAGAATCAAAGATGCCATACCTTAATAGTTTTTCATTAATAGTAACATTAAAATGTATTGTATACATCAAATTCCATATCTGTCTAGATCTCAAACATTCTATAAAAAGGTGAACAATCGTTTCATCCTCGCTACAGTCGAGAAAGGGACATATTTTAGTTTTTACACACATAGACTGAGACATGGACTGCTTTAATAAATGTTTAGCGGAATGTGTATGTTTAGTTTGATTTCTATGTTTTGTTCCGATTCAGTGTTTGAACGTTGGTTTAGTTTCTCTTTTATATGTGTAAATGTCCCTTTAGGGGTTGGCCACACCTCTCTCTAATATGGGTTGCTGGTAGATGGAGTTTAGGTTAGTTGAGGCTGATATTGTATAGGTGGGGATGATTAATGATTACGAACAGCCGTGTCCTCTTAGTTAGGTTAGAGTTTAGTTTTTATATAGCCCCATGTTAGAGATTGGTGTGGATCATTGTGGGTTATGTAAGTACCTGAAGTTACGTTATGTGTGATATATGTATTTCTTGTTTATACCCGCTTCCCTGTGTGTAACAGTTGTATTGTTTAATTAGCTAAGCTCTGTAAGTCTGCTATTGAACAGTGTGCTTGTTTCACGTTGTATTGAGATGTTCAGGAGCTACAAGCAAGTGATTCAATGTCAATGTTAGCATTTCGATGTTTAGGTGTTCGCCCTGTACCTAGAAGGTTAGCCAGTGTCCGTACCACTGTAAAGAGTACGTAGCAACTAAGGTTGTTGTGAGCGCTCATTGTACTCTGTTTGACCTGACAACTTCTGCTGTATGCTATCGGAATATTCTGGAATAAACAACAAACACCTGCCGTCTGCCTGCATGTTGGTCTCCCGCTTCACACCACCCACATCTAAACGTGACAGCTCCAGCTTACGATGGCTCTTACAGGGAGTCTGTTTACAGAAACTAACCATATAGTGTCTCTGGTAGATTCAGCAATATTTTTGGAGAAAATATTTTTGACCCATAATTAACTCTCTTTAAAAAATAAGTGTCTGTAAGGCACAAAGTCACCCTTTTCTACGTAATTTATTGTCATAGATCATCTTTCCTGTGACCACACCAGTCTATTTTTAGTTGTTTGTATGTTTTGGTGAAGTCACCATATATTAGTATATAATATGGAACCAGATTCCTGCCTTTGCCACCCTGTTTACCGCATGTTTCAATTTGTCCCATGCAAAGGGATTTCCTTTTAATTCCATTATCAATATTTTTATAGATTTTTTTGTCCAATTTCGATCGCTCCAAGGACACCATTGTTTTTGGTTTTGTTACCTCTCGGGTGGTTCCCCATAAAAAGGTTACACAATTTATTAATTTTTAATGTAATATTCAATAGGTGGAAAAATAGTGGCTAGAAACATGATCTTTGACAGAACAAAGGTTTTAACTACATTAAAAGTTTTAGTTAGTAGTTTAGTATCATGGTTTTCCCCAACTACTTATCGAGTTCTCCTTGAATTTCAGAATTTCCTATCCCAGTTAAATGAGTTGTTTTTCAGGTTGGATATATGTATGCCTAAAACTTCTATCTCATCTTTAATGTGAACATTAAGGGGGGGGGGGTCATTTGTATTTTGGTTCCTATCCAGATGCCCTCTGTTTGATCTTGGTTCAACGTAGTGCCTGAGGCTTCCTCGTGTATGTTGAAATGAGTTTTAATTCTATATAGTTCATCTTGGTTTTTAATTAAAGACTGTAACGTTGTCAGCGTATGCACAGGTGACAATTTTGTGTCCTGAGCAAAGTTTTACTCCACTTATTTCTAAGTCATTTTGTATATGTTTGAGTAAAGGACTAATAGCTAAAACATACACTCACCTAAAGGATTATTAGGAACACCCCTTACATTTCTCATTAATGCAAGTATCTACTCAACCAATCACATGGCAGTTGCTTCAATGCATGTAGGGTTTGGTCCTGGTCAAGACAATCTCCTGAACTCCAAACTGAATGTCAGAATGGGAAAGAAAGGTGATTTAAGCAATTTTGAGCGTTACATGGTTGTTGGTGCCAGACGGGCCAGTCTGAGTATTTCACAATCTGCTCAGTTACTGGGATTTTCACGCACAACCATTTCAAGGGTTTACAAAGAATGGTGTGAAAAGGGAAAAACATCCAGTATGTGGCAGTCCTGTGGGCAAAAATGCCTTGTTGATGATAGAGGTCAGAGGAGAATGGGCCGACTGCTTCAAGCTGATAGAAGAGCAACTTTGACTGAAATAACCACTCGTTACAACCGAGGTATGCAGCAAAGCATTTGTGAAGCCACAACATGCACAACCTTGAGGCGGATGGGCTAAAACAGCAGAAGACCTCCCCGGGTACCACTCATCTCCACTACAAATAGGAAAAAGAGGCTACAATTTGCAAGGGCTCACCAACATTGGACAGTTGAATAGTGGAAAAATGTTGCCTGGTCTGATCAGTCTCAATTTTAGTTGAGACATTTAGATGGTCAAAATTTGGCGTAAACAGAATGAGAACATGGATCCATCATGCCTTGTTACCACTGTGCAGGCTGGTGGTGGTGGTGTAATGGTGTGGGGGATGTTTTCTTGGCACACTTTAGGCCCCTTAGTGCCAATTGGGCATCGTTTAAATGCCACGGCCTACCTGAGCATTGTTTCTGACCATGTCCTTCCCTTTATGGCCACAGTGTACCCATTCTCTGATGGCTACGTCCAGCAGGATAATGCACCATGTCACAAAGCTCCAATAATTTCAAATTGGTGTCTTGAACATGACAATCAGTTCACTGTACTAAAATGGCCCCCACAGTCACCAGATCTCAACCCAATAGAGAATCTTTGGGATGTGGTGGAACGGGAGCTTTGTGCCCTGGATGTGCATCCCACAAATCTCCATCAACTGCAAGATGCTATCCTATCAATATGGGCCAACATTTCTAAAGAATGCTTCAAGCACCTTGTTGAATCAATGCCACGTAGAATTAAAGCAGTTCTGAAGGCAAAAGGGGGTCAAACACAGTATAGGTATGGTGTTCCTAATAATCCTTTAGGTGAGTGTATATGGCAGCGCTAAGAGGGCTTCCCTGTTTTAACTCCTTTTTTCATTTCAGTGGATTCAGTTAAGGAACCGTTGACATTAATTTGAACATAGGACCTAGTATATAACTATTTAATCATGTTAATAATGGTAGGGTTAAAATCATAGCATTCCATTACTTCTGATAAATATATGCAGGATACGTAGTCAAAAGCTTTATTTGGTCTAAGCTTATAAAAAATGCATCATTTTTTTCTATGACTAGATCCCTAACAAAGCACAGATTATCCCACATCATTCAACTTTATAGCGCATGTTAGTTCGTTCTCAAATATCTTATCTAAAACTTTGTTGATTATGTTTATTATCACTTAAGCAAAATAAATGTTAATGTGAGTTCATAATTGTTATGTCTATAATTGTCGATTATACATTATCATCTTTTTTGTGTATCATAGATATTAAACATTGATAGGAAGGCCTTAGACAACCACTCTAGCCCTTGATTGAAGGCAGTAGTAATTAGGTTTAGAATGTCATCGATCATAAGTTTATAGAATTCAGGTGGAAGACCATTGGGGCCAAGTGATTTCTGTGTGTTAAGTTCTGACCTTAACCCATGCTCATGGATTTTTACCTGGGAATGCTCTATGAATGTCCTTGAATAGTCATCCAAGTGGCCCCTCTGAATGGGTGGAGCCAAGCCAGTTTGACTATCCTAAAACATTTAGATGTTCTTTTAAAGGTTTTTTAAGTTTGGTTGCCTCTGTCTCCATATATGTGCTTTAAATGTACTCCATGCTCTTTCAATATGTTGGGTGTGGATTCCAGACCGAAGGTCAACAAACCACCTGCTGTAGTTAAAAGAACAAGGTGGTGTCTTGACCGTGTTTTCACAAATTTTAGCACTGGTCTCCGTCTTTTGTCTTTAACACCCATCATGCCGAAGACCCATTTTCTTCTTTGCCAGGTGTTGCCAAACCTTCCACGTGCATACTGAGAGAAAAGTAATGTTACTTCTAGAGAAAAAATTAAATCATACACTTTTCAAATTTATTCCAACAATGCTATCTATAAAGATAATAGATTATAAAATAAAATAAACATGATAAGAGCTGAGCGAAATGGACAAAAACAAATGGTATTTATATAGTGCATATAGAAAATCATAATTTCTTGTCATAATCCTTAACTTCTGTCACATTAAATGCTGGATTCTAAAATAAATTAAATCTAACCTTTTTAGCTGTACACATTATAACCTTAGACCTCAAAGTAAAATTAACATTTACAAAAATGATTTAGTATTTTTCACCCCATTTTTCTTCCTCCCAATTCTCTCTAATCCTGCCTGTTGTCGCCTGCTCCGCAACTCCTTGGCTAGATCTGGCAAAGAAAACAGTTCATCCAACCACATGCCGCTGATTCTTTTCATGCTGCAAATCCAACACGGAAGCCTTTAGTTGGATCATGTATGCCGGGATGGTTACGTTCACTGACTATACTTATGCGATTAAACCCTGTGCCCAATCTGGACAAAGTCGCTGGATAGCGACCTGGGCAGGATAGAGACTTGTCTAAACCAAATCATGGCCAGTGCTATGCCAATGTGTGTGTGTTCTCTCCTGCATGAGGCCCAGGGAAAGTCAGAGAACCCATAGTCAGGCTCGAACCCGAGACATTTAAAACAAATCTGAACCATTAATACATTTTTATTAGTCAAATACCTGGTTTGGAAAAGTTATCAACCCCTTACAGTAGCCATTATAAACTTGCTCAAGTACATTGAGTCTCTTCCCATATCACACACCATGCTAATTGCCCCGCACCTGACATCAATTGTATTGTTTTGATTACTTCATAGGTAAACCGGCTGTTTCATAATGAGTCCATTACTAGTATGGTAGTGCAGGGCAACACAAAAATCTCAGAAGCTTTTCACAAAGCTGTCCTTTATAACATTGTGGCAAGAAAGAAGCCTCTTCTCAAAAATTACCCCAGGGAGTCTTGTTTGCACTTTGCAAAAAAGACACTTGGAAAATTCTAATACCATGTGGCCAAAGGTTTTATGGTCAGATGAGAAGGAGATTGGCATTTTTGGACTGAACTGGGAGCATTATGTTTGGCGAAACACAGCACACCACCCAAAACACACCATACACTGTAAAAAAGAATCTGTGAAAAAACAGTAACAAGTACTGTTAATTTGCTGCCAGAACATTCCCTATTATTTTACAGACATTTCCATAAAGACAATAACAGAAAATACTTTGTGAACACAGTAAATGTCCGATAACACCTTGTTTTAAGCAAAAATAAAGAGGATAACTAGATCATGATGATTCTCATCAAACTGCCATTTATTTCTGCTAAAAACAAGGGAGCTATTCACAATAATTGCATTATTTTGTCAGTGCTAATATAATTGTATTTTTCAAATGCACTTGTACTGTAGTTAATAGGTGTAAACTGACAGTGAATGCCTGGTCTTTTCCAAATAAGCAAAAAAGAAAAGAAATATAAGAAAATATATTTAAAAAAACATAATCAAGTAAACATAATATAAGGATAGTAATCATTTACTTTTGGTATGTTCAGAATGCACAGGAAGTTCTAGTAGTTAATCAATATGCAGCGATATAACAGGGTACATAATAGTGGTGCAACGGATCGTCATTGATCCGTGATCCGTTCGGATCAATATCTTCGGTTCGGGACACACGTGATCCGCGGATTGATTACTGAAATAAAAAAGTTTTGCGCATGTTCAGTCCGCTCACAGCATGGTCATGGCGAGCGGAGGAACGAAGGAGCTTAGACGTCCTGCGTCATTTAAATCCCCTGTATGGGAGAATTTTGGCTTCCTTGTTAAATATAATGAAGGAAAGAGGTTAGTGGATAAAACCGTGACAGTGTGTAGGCACTGTGGCACAAGAAAGCGATATGACAGTGGAAACGCATCAAGCATGGCCACGCATTTGAAGCGACATCACCCCGGTGTTTCACTGACGGGAGTGAAAACGAAAGATGCAAACAACCGCTTATCACCGTGGCATTTAAGCATTTAATCAGGTCGGGCTAAAGCCATCACTAACGCTATCGGTGTGTTTATAGGTGCAGACATGAGGCCATATTCGGTTGTGCAAAAGGAGGACTTTAAACATGCTGAAAGTGTTTGAGCCACGTTACGACATCCCATCGCATACGGGACATAGCCTACTAAAAGG
>JACXGM010013247.1:8961-23310 GCA_016801145.1 Umbra pygmaea | reverse complement strand
CTGTCCCTGCTGAAGAAAAGCAGGCCCAAACCATGATGCTGCCACCACCATGTTTGACAGTGGGGATGGTGTGTTCAGGGTGATGAGCTGTGTTGCTTTTACGCCAAACATAACGTTTTGCATTGTTGCCAAAAAGTTTGATTTTGGTTTCATCTGACCAGAGCACCTTCTTCCACATGTTTGGTGTGTCTCCCAGGTGTTTTGTGGCAAACTTTAAACGACACTTTTTATGGATATCTTTCAGAAATGGCTTTCTTTTTTGCCACTCTTCCGTAAAGGCCAGATTTGTCCAGTATACGACTGATTGTTGTCCTACGGACAGACTTGCCCACCTCAGCTGTAGATCTCTGCAGTTCATCCAGAGTGATCATGGGCCTCTTGGCTGCATCTCTTATCAGTCTTCTCCTTGTATAAGGTGAAAGTTTAGAGGGACGGCCGGGTCTTGGTAGATTTGCAGTGGTCTTATACTCCTTCCATTTCAATATTATCGCTTGCACAGTGATCCTTGGGATGTTAAAAGATTGGGAAATCTTTCTGTATCCAAATCCGGCTTTGAACTTCTCCACAACAGTATCTCGGACCTGCTTGGTGTGTTCCTTGTTCTTCATGATGATCGCTGTGCTTTCAATGGACCTCTGAGACTATCACAGAGCAGGTGCATTTATATGGAGACTTTACACACAGGTGGATTCTATTTACCATCATTAGTCATTTAGGTCAACATTGGATCATTCAGAGATCCTCACTGAACTCCTGGAGAGAGTTTGCTGCAGGGAAAGTCAAGGGGCTGAATAATTTTGCTCGCCCAATTTGTCAGTTTTTATTTGTTAAAAAAGTTTGAAATATCCAATAAATTTCGTTCCACTTCATGATTGTATCCCACTTGTTGTTGCTTCTTCACAAAAACTTAGTTTTATATCTTTATGTTTGAAACCTGAAATGTGGCAAAAGGTTGAAATGTTCAAGGGGGCCGAATACTTGCAAGGCACTGTATTCACCTACACAGAAGAGGGTTTGAATGGAAATAAACCAGTCTTTACAGCATGCCATTATGCAATGCGAAGCTTGCTTGAAACCAATTTAATTTTAGCTTCAAGTCTATTTATCTCGTCAGTGCAAAATGTTTCTGAGGCAAGCAGATAATTCAATAATTATAAAAAAACTGTACATAGAACAATTCTAAAATCCACACTGCACTGGCTGAAATGTTTGCTATTGTATTTGAATATAAGATATTAGAAAAATAATATATATAATTGGTGTGCCATATAACCGTAATGCAGATCCCGAAACATTTGTTAGTTCTTATTAAATCTTTTTTAAACATTCAAATTCTATAGAGCCTATAAAATTACGAAAATACAACAGCATAAATATGACATGTTGTAATTCAGGCTATTGTTTTGAATAAAATCCAACAATGAAACACATTTTAAAATGAATACAACTGCACTTTCTGATTGCGCCATTAGTTGAAAATCGTTTTACCTTCGACATCAACAAAATAAAACAGAAAGAAAAGTATAACTGCTTAATCTCTGAATGAAGTAAATGTGGTGGATTTTCATTCTATAGACTTAAGAATTGTACTTCTATAAAGGCAAAAAATATATACAAAAATAGGCTACTACAGCATGTATATATCCTTTAAAATTGTATATATATTTTGAGGTATTCTACTGATATATAATACCTTCAAAAACAACCAAAATCTCAATGTAATTAATCTTTTTTGAAACACTTTTACTTAGGCCTATAAAAACACAATAGACGTGATGCTCTTGATCGCTGGATGCAGTGATAGCTTGGCTGGAGGCTGCGGAGTAGAGAGCGGTTTTTAATGAGGGTGATTCATATGCTAATGATGCTAATGAGCGTCAGCAGTTGGCGGTTGTAGGTAGTTTGGAAGGCCTGGCGGTTCTAGTGTTAAGGAATAACAATACATTGGGGAAAACAAATCACAGGACCCCCACAAAGATTCATGCCTAGGGGTTTGGTTCAATCAGCTGATTAGGACAGACATCTTTCCCTCAGGTTTCCTGGCAGAACTGGCAATTGCAATTTATATATAAATCAATTTGGCCCTTCTGAACATTCAGCTAAAAGAGCTGGCACTACTGAACAGAGTAGACGCAGAGAGAGGTGTTCCTCCGAGTCCGGGCAGGAAAGCAAGACCACTCGCTCGCAGAACAGTACTGGTGACTTCTAAAGAAAGTAGCTACGGTTTGGCCAAAAAGTCACTAGATTTGTCACTAGTCACTTTTTTGCCAAAAAGTTCTGAAAAGTCATTAAATCTAGCGACAGACGTTGGCAACACTGCGCTTCAAGGATGCAGTCTTTTAAAACGGGTTGCTTCAAACAACGCGTCAAGCCTACAGCATTAAGTGATTCACAAACGTGTCTCACATGATCAAATCTTTTAGAGCAAATTCAGTACACCCAGTTCACTGAAAATATTTATTCAAAAAGAATTAAGTGTTCATGATTTACACATCTACAAAACCTCCTCTGGTCACCAAGTTTGCAGCTACTTCTACTGTAACGACTCGAAACAGGAATTGTGAGTATGGAAATTAAATAATGAAGAATGCTCTGTTTAACAGTTAGAAATGCAGGATATGACAGCTGGAGAGGTTAAACATAGTCCAGGCCAGGGTCAGTACACCAAATCAAATGGGCAAAAGTACATAGCAGAATCCAGCTGTCAGGTCAGGCAAAACAGGGTAAAAACGAAAAATCTCACACTGTGAGATCGAGGTGCTAACAACAGAGGTGGAGGCGAGGAAATGTGTCCTGTTTGGCGCCTGTCATCAGGTATTAGCAACAAAAGAAAGTTGGTGTAGTGGGAAAGTGTCACTAGGGCCGTAAATGCTGTAAGTTCGGAGAACCGGACCATGGCAGAAATAAAGAAGAAATGGTCCGATGTCAAACTCGAAATAAAAAAACGAGTGGTGGCGCAGCCATGAGGGAAATAGTTAGGGAATTAAGACGACTTAATGATGGACTGACAAACTTATGGGACGCAATAAAATAACTAAAAAAGTAAATGCACCTTGTCTTGCTTTTCACATTCTTTGTATGACCTCTAACCGAAGCTGTAAGGCTGCTGCATTGGGTCCTATGTTCGTGGGCTCGGGACGGGTTCGTCCATCACTGCTTCGGCCTGAGGCAGAAACACACGTTTGTTTGCCACATTGTGCAGCACACTGCATGCCAGCACAATGCAACACACCTGCTGTGGGCTGTAAAGCAGCATGCCACCAGTTCTATCCAGGCAGTGCCAACGGCCTTTCAGCTGCCCTATGGTCCGCTCCAGCACTGACCGAGCCCGATTATGTACATCATTGTACCGCTGCTCTTGCTCATTCTGGGGGTTTGTGAGCGGGGTGAGGAGCCAAGTTTGCAATGGGTAACCAGAGTCACCTATGGGTATACATTAACCACTTACTCAGATGCCAATACAAGATCATTGCCTTATTTCACTGTAGCCTAATGATAATAATGATAATAAATTACATATATTACCAATAAGCCAGCCATCCTGCACAGCCCCTGCTTGAAGAGTGTTCCCCACACTGCTATTTCACAGGATAAAATAATCATGAATAGAGCCAGGCCACCGTGCCACACCATTTGTCAAACACATTTGCGCATCACAGATCACTTGCACATTTATAGAGTGGAAGTGTTTTCTGTTCACATAAGCGTATTCATTATCAGATGGATTATCAGCCCTTATAGCAATGTGAGTGCAGTCGATGGCTCCAATTACATTTGGAAATCGGCTCATTGCTGCGAATTGCAGTTTAATGTTGGCCTGTTTACCAACAGTGAAGGGAAATGTTATGTACCTGGGTGACATACGGATGAGACCGTTGCATACAGCTGCCATGGCGCGGCTCAGAGATGGTTGGGAAATGCCTGACCGGTCAGCAAGCTCTCTCTGAAAAGCGCCCGTTGCGAGGAAGCCCAGTGTAGTGAGAACTTGCAAGGGGACAGGTAACGCGTGGTTCTTTGCTGTCTCACATTCTAAAGCCAGCCCAAGCTCAGCACAGAGTTCCAGCAGGATAACCCTTGGCAACCTGAATCGACTCATAAGCCAGTCATCAGTGCGTGCCAGCAAATCAGTTTGGTGTCTGAATACACGCTTTCCCCGGATTCTCCTATTTGCAATGTCTTCTAGCAGTGCCAGAGCAGCCATTGCGCATCACGTGTAGCAGCATGTTTTATGCATTCTTTTATAGGCTACACCTAATTTCCCAGACCTTATTAACTTATTTACACATGAATCCACAGAATCAGTTGAGCATCAACAGTGAGTGATTTTGCCCACATGTTACTGGAGGTATTGCATTTTCCCATCCCAATCTTGTAGTTGCACAGCACATCAAGTATATATTTCATCTGTGGTAAATAATCTGTGCAGTGTGCAATGTTAACCATATACAGACGGTGACATGCATTTCCTGAATGATTTTGTTTTTCGTTTGACACCTTCAAGTTTAACAGAAGTTATTGAGTGGTGGCAGATTAAGGTAATAGCATTTCCCGTTTGGGTTTTGGCATTTTGATGAGTCATCCACATCAATGATCAAACTTTTATTAGCGGATGTAATTATGTTTTTAGAATAGTCAACCTCATAGACATATGACAATAACTGTAGTGGAACATTTATTTTGTAATGTTTGGTGAGTTATGGCCCTTTTCAGTTAGAATTTGTCACGTTACAGAGCCAGACAAGTCAGTGTTGCTGTTCAGTGTTGTTATTATTATTGTCTTATTGTATATATTTAATCATTTGTCCTTTCTGTCTCCCTAGGGAACACTTGGGATTGTTAGGCAAGACACCCATGGGCTTACATCACTCATAGGGTAACTTGTCTAAATATACCAGGTTATATCTGGGCTGTCCACCCCCTGTGTTTTGGTTAGGGCACCTTGATCGTGTGGCACTTTAGTTTGTGTTTTATCTTAGGTAGTTAGGACAGGTCACGTGTGAGAGTTATATATATTATATTTTATTTATTTTCTTTGGATCCACTCAGCATCTTCTCCCAACTATTATTTTACTGTGGCCAAATAAAGAGCCCATTGATTAACAGTACCATTTTGTGTCTGTGTCCTTGCTTGCACCCACGACCCCATACCTCTTTCACAGGGTGTCCCTGTGCAGTGCATTGTCACAGCCCCTTTCTAAACAGGGAGCAGTGCGTAACTGACACACACTTCTGCTGGCAGTCAGTTAAATAACTAAACTGATCAGCACCCCGTCAAATAGGAGCAACATTGGGTTTGAGAGTGGTAACCCATTGTGGAGCCGAAAGTGAAAACAATAAAAAATATATGTTAAGACTAATCACAATTATTGATGGGGACTATTACATTTTTCCTTAACATTAGTAGGGACATGTACCCACTGTCCCACCCTAAATGTACACCTATGCTTGGGGCTAGTTGTTGGCTGGCTGGTGCTGGCTGTTGATGGCTGGTCCTGGGGCACACTGGTCTTGAGGCTGGCTGCTTACTAACTGTTCTTGGGACTGGATTGTGACGGGTTGGTCCCGGATTGTGACGGGTTGGTCCCGGGGCTGACTGTTGACTGGCTGGTCCTGGGTGTATGATGTTCAATCTCATTGTCTTCTTCTTGGAAGACACTCTTGCCACATTAGCTTCACTGTCTTTGAAAAACATTTCTATGGTCCTCTAAAGAAAGAATATTTTTGCCATATTGACTGCAAAATCAGTTTATTTGTTGTAATCCCAATGGATGGATTGTAATGAATATTTTTAAATAACGTGCAGTTTCCTGCTAAACATTGTGAAGTTTGACAAACTACAGAGGGTTGAGTTTACGGGAGCATACATGTTCTCGTGATTAAAATGTAACTATACTAAAACTGTCTGTGTGTAAATACTCACAATCTAGAGGGTGAATAGTGAGGGAAATGCAGGACCAGATAGGCAGTTTATTGGGGGGGGTACACAAGCACAAACCCAATCAGCTGGGCCAGGTAGGAGAAAAGAGGTTTAAGGTACAAAGCAAAACTTTTATGTTTAATTTTTACCATCTTTCCTTTTTACACCTGTTTTATTGGTCTTGAGTCCAGTTTGCAAAAACATCACATGTGTAATGTAAATATGTAGGGTGGGTGCCCAGTGTTTACTCAATGAAAATGTGTTCTTGTACATGACATGTTCTTCACAGTAAATGAGCCGAGGCTAATGAGTCTCAGGTTGATGTAATAAATAATTGTATACATTTTCTTTTGAAAAACATAGAAAATCTGTCACTCAGACCCAAACAGCACACAAGGGATACTTTATTCCAGACTGTTCCACTCCTTTGACTGTTCCACTCATTTCAAGCAACTTTTGCAGTATGTTTCAGGTCATTGTCTATTTGCTTTGTGAAGCGCCATACATTGAATTTTGCAGCATTTGTCATTGAATCTGAACAGATAATGTAGCCCTAAACACAGAATTAATCCAGCATTTTTCTCAGCAGTCACATCATCAATAAAAAAGAAGGAATCATTTCCAATGGCAGACATAAATGCCCATGCCATAACACTACCTCCACCATGCTTTAAATATGAGGTGGTATTATTTCGATCATTAGCAGTTCATTCCCATCTCCATACATGGTCTTCACATCATTCTGATACAAGTTATATAATAATATAATTATAAATAATTATTCTGTCATCTGTAACAGTTGTTTTCTGTGGTCTTCTGGACCTTTTGGTGTTCCTGAGCTTACCAATGCGTCTTTCTTTTAAAATATGTACCAAATAAATTATTTGTCCAGGTCTAATGTTTTTGCTATCTCTCTGATGGGTTTGTTTTGATTTTTTTTAAATTATGGTTTGCTTTACTCGCAGTTACAGCGCTTCAGACTTAATTTTGCTGGTTAAAAGCAACAGATTGCAAATGGAAATACTTTAATTGAAATCTTCTTCTTCTTCTTCTTCGGGTTTAATGGCGGATCGCAACCAACTAAAGGTGCATACACCCCCACCAACAGCACCGGAGAGCGAGGCCAGCCACGGCCCCCACAGTCAACACCTTCCAACCACCCCACGCCCTAGCTCATAAAACACACCCCCCCCACCCACCCCACTACCTACTCTCCCCCTTCCCCTTCATCAACTCGTGCACCATTTCCCCTGTGACATCAGTAACACCCATAAATTCCCTAGCAGCACCCACCACAACATCAATCCTCGCATTCCGGCCCTTGACCTGACTACACACATTCACCACAGTACACAAAAACGCCAGAAACTCAACCCTGCCCACCACCAGTGAGTCCTTACCCACCACACACTCATGCTTACACTTCTCAGACAACACCACACTACGAACACCCACACCGCCCTCCAACACCGGGCCTACTACCCTCTCCTTCTCCACTTGCACACCAACCCCCAGTCCCCCCACTCTCCGCACCGCTTCCACATACGTGACCCCAACCACCATTTTGACCTGCTGTGCCTCCGCCGCCTGCTTCTGCACCACACCCCCCCCAAACGCAGCACTGTGCTCCCCACCACAATTACAACACCTCACCACGGCCCCTACCCCACACTTACCATACTCATGCGCACCGCCACACCTACCCTGCCCCCTGCACACCGCCGCTACATGTCCCATGCGCTGACAGTTAAAACACCTCAGTGGCAGCGGCACATATTCCCTCACAAAAAAGCTCAGACACCCTAAGTGCACCCTCCTCGGCAACGGCCCTCCAAACTCCAACAACACCGTGGGACTCACCTTATCCATCCCCAGAGCCCTACTGCCCAACCGTCTCGCACCCACCACATCCCCTCCCGTCACCACCTCTCTTAGCTCCTCCATAGAGATATCCTCCGGAACACCCGTGATCACCCCTCTCACCTTCACCGCACTCCCAGGCACCGTACACTTCACCCTACCCCCATTCAGCACCTCCACCTTCAGCAGCTTATCCCTCTGAGCCACACTTCCCACCACAACAAGCACCCTACCCCCACTCAAACACCTAGCATCCTCTACCCTACCAACCTGATCCCTAATCGCCATTGTGAGCGACACTGGGTGTAGCATCTGACGTGTCGGGGCCAAAAACACCACAACCACCTTAAACCCCTGCTCACCACTACTCAGTGTTGGCCCATCACCCTCTCCCGAACTACTCTCCACACCCTCTTTCTTCCGTGCCCGCTTCTTCTTCCGACGACTTCCCCGTGCCTCCTCAAACCCCAGCCCCACACTATCACCAACCACACTCTCACCTGAGCTCCCCACCATGCCGACCTCACTCACCGCACCGTCTTAATTGAAATCACACCTACAGTAGACCTTTTATCTGCTTACTTGTAAATTAAGTAATGAGTGAATGACACACACCTGGCCATGGAACAGTTAGGCAGCCATTATCCAATTACTTTTGGCTGCTTAGAAATTGGGGGACCACAAATAAACTGTAATTCCTACATTGTTCAACCTATTTAGTCAATTAAATTTGAGCTCATATTCATTATTATCAACTCCAATATGCCCTCCTATCAGTTATCCCTCATGACCTCTGAATGGGGTCATGGTCATCCTGGAAGAGACAAGTCTGGTCTTACCATAAGGCAGAAGAGGCAACTGTCCCAGGTCTCACATTATAAGAGGCTTAAATAATGGTAATATATATTTTATATGCCGCTTGTATTTATACCCCACTTTAGGCCCCTTCGCAACAAACTAACCACTATCATGAGCCTCCATGCTCTTTTTACCGTATGTGTTAATAGCGCTGTTATGCGTGACACTGCTTTCGAACAACTCTACAGGCTCAAGCCAGGCTTGTTTTTATTTTTGTTTTTTATTTTACTTTTTCAATTCAGTAATTTGTTTGAGATGCTGGTCGTAAATCTATTGCAGACGTAATTAAGAACAGTCTATCATGATCACATAAAAATGTTTCAGGCAGAATAGAAAACACTTTATAGAATGAACACAAATAACCTAATTCCAAATGTAATTGAAATACACTTTTTTTAATCAAATCCAAACATCCAAACACAGTAATCATGTGACCTTTGATACAATTTGTAAACATAGAATTGTTTACAATGGTCACCCTTATCACGGTCAATCATTGCATTCCACCATAATAGACAATCTCTGCGTGCCTGTACAACTCACTCCCTACATCCAAAAATAGGTCTATGTGCAGCAAAAGACAGAGCAAGTTTGGAGTTTTTTCTTCTTCACTAATATCAAACACGGTCAACATCATGCCTTCAGCCAGGAGTTGAACAACACGACAGGCACAGTGAAATGAGCCACACAGATAATTGCCACTAGCTAACTATTCAAACCTCCATATGAGTTACATTATCTCACGAAATCAAACCAACCATACATCACAGAAACCCTCCCAGATTACATTCTCTCCTACCCCTGCCTCCACCTGTTGATTTTGCCTAGGATATGTATTTGGTTCTGTATGGTATGGTTTTCTTGGGGGTTTTGTTACCAGGCTCATCAATCAAAATTATTGTTATTCATAATTGCCATTACAGTATGGAGGACCAAGTCTGACAAAATAAGAAATAAATATATAAATAAGCATGCAATTAATTGCACAATAAATACAGTGAATAAATAAATGTAGGCAGTAATTAAATTATACAATGAGACATTAATGTATATATCTCTTTTAATTAGCTTCTTTATTTATTCACCTTTTCAATAATTACCTTATTTTTTTAATTTTGAACTTTATTTATTAATTACTTATTTTTTAAATGTATGTATTTATGTGTATATTATAATATTTTGGTCTGTTTTATTCGTCCTTTGTATTTTTTTACCCTATTTATTTCTTCAACGCTATTTATTGTTCCCTGTAATTGTTACATTTCTGTATGCATTTCTGCCTCATTATGCAAATGAGAAGGGGCTGTGTCTTAAGGTGTCAACTTCTGCCCATTAGTTGATTAGCATTATAATGCATCGTTCGAAACTACATGCTGCCGGCCAGTCAGCCACAGTCACAACAAAGATGGCTATTTACGATGAGGTTATCAGTAGTGATGGCAGTTTGACACTGAAGTTTCGAGACGTGCTTCAAACCAATAACTCCAATTCCGTTTGAACCCGTGCTCTGAAGGTTGCTTTGGTATGGAAAATTCACCTGACATATGACGTCCGAAGCAGCAACTGCTTCATTCTCTGAATGAATCACATTTTGGTTCACAGCACTACCGCGGCACCGAAACAGAGTCAGGAATGGCACTGCCTCGTAGCGAGTCTGAATTCTAGCCCGCTCAAAGCATTAAAACTTTAATGCACAACATTGCGTTTGGTTCTTAGTAGCCTCTATAGCACAGGTGTCAAACCCGTTCCACGGAGGGCCTAGTGTATGCTGGTTTTTGGTCTTTCCTTTCAATCAGAGCCCAATTAAGATCTAGACTGCCAGGTGAGGGGAGATCCTAACCAAGTAGTGACCTAATCAATCAGTCAGGTACAAGGTAAAAGCAAAAACCTGCATACACAAGGCCCTATGTTGAACCGGTTTGACACCCCTGCTCTACAGTGACACACATTAGTTTGTTTGTAGAAACTGAACGTCTGTCTGCCGAGTTCGCCATTGCTAAACAATGCTGTTTGGTGGGGAAAAGCCATGTAGATTCAACCGATGCAGTATAATGCTAACCAACCAATGGGAAGACGTTGACACCTTAAGACACAGCCCCTTCTCATTTGAATAATGAGGCAGAAATGCATACAGAAATGTAAAAATGACAGGGAGAAATAAATAGCGTTGAAGAAATAAATAGGGTTAATAAATACAAAGGAAGAATAAAACCAACAAAATATTATAATATACACATAAATACATACATTAAAAAATAAATCATTAATAATTAAAGTTGAAAATTATAACGGACAATAAATAAACATGGTAGTTATTACAAAGGTGAATAAATAAAGAAGCAATGTCACAAACTGTATGGCTGTCTTTATATTGTGGCAGGATATCTCTTTATTGTTTAATGTGTTTTATAGTGTATGTGTTTTTGTTAATGCGCCGACCTCTGGGCGCTGGGGAGCGGTAAACACTTGGTTACTCATGCGCATGAATGGTGCACTTACTAACTACCCACACCGGTGCGTTATGGGTAATCAAGATGCCTATTTAGTCCCAGCGTTCTGGATGGTCGGCTCGGATTATTGTGAGTGACTACTCCTGTTATAGAGGCCCACATGGAAAGAACCTATATGAGGATATATGCGCATATATGAAACCTATATGCAGTTAATGTGTACATATATGTTGCATATATACAGCATATATGTACATATATGATACTATATATGCTGCATATATGCGTATATATGTCACATATAGGCAAAAGTGAGGTGCATATATGTACATATATGATACTATATATGCTGCATATATGCGTATATATGTCACATATAGGCAAAAGTGAGGTGCATATATGTACATATATGATACTATATATACTGTATATATGCGTATATATGTCACATATAGGCAAAATTGAGGTGCATATATGTGCATATACAGGCCATATAGGTTTCCTGTATTGCTTCTTTATATCCACATATAAGCCCTATATGTGCATACAAGATATATCTCCTATATAGCTCATGGCAGGATCTGGTCATTTTGTAGCTCATATCTCACTTTGGCAACTGTCATACACTGCAAAAACTGATTTTTAAGAAAGTAAAAAAAGCCTTATTTCTAGAAAATTTATTTTAAGTTGAAAAAGAAAAAAAATCTTGTCAAGCATTTTTCACATAAGACAAATAGTCTTATTTTGAGAAAATATACCTAACTTTTTCTTAATAAGATTTACCAACTAATTTCAAGTTCGATTTAACTAGTAATAAGGTGTGGACATATTTTGCTAATTATCCCAGCAAAGGAACAAGCTTATCTTTCTTATTTTAAGATTGAGACCACTTGCACGATTTCTCAATTTAAGAATCTTATGAAATGAAAACATTTTTTTATTTTTATTATAAACATGACTAACATGAAAGTTTAACATGACCCTTGACTGATTTGGATAAAGGTATCACACAGTTCTGTGTTGCCGACTACCTTCTTAATAAATTAATTAAAAAACTTTCCATAACATTTCTGTAACTTTTTGACAAATTTCCATGACTGTTGCATTTATGACCCACAGCTGTTTAATTTTTGGTACTGACAAGTACTGCAGACTGGGAAAACTACTCAAAAGCTGCAGATTGGGATAAACTCGGGCGCAGTTGTCTAACCAGCACAATTTGGCCCTTTACGTCACTCAAATCCCAATGATAGGGCGTTTTTTAAGAGAAAAACTCATTTACATGCTTTACCCTTTAAGTATATAGTGTTCAATCCACATTTGTTAAGCAAAAAATACTCTAACTAAATATTACTGTAATACAATAATGTTATTCAAAGATATTGAATGTCCTTAAAACATAATGCACATTAAATCATATTTGAGCTGAATTTGGCCTCTCACTCCGGTACAGTAGGTGGCAGTATGTGCACCTTTCAGGTGGTTGCGATCTGCCAGTAAAACAAAAGAGGAAGATTTGCCCTAGTATTTTTCATCAGTCTGATGAACTTATAATGTGTGGACTCACTCGGCGAAGTTGCAATTTCTAACTTAAGTGGTAAGTAACACTTTATATCAAAACGTTATTATAAACTAAATAATAAACTATAACTATTAATAAACTATTTTATTTATGCTGCCTGTTTCAATTACATTTTTCCATGGTTAAATTAGCGGTCTGTAACTTTAGCCGTTAGCTAACTTACCTAGCTATTTAGCTAGCCAGATAGTAACATTACTGCCTTCCGTGAACACAATCTCAAACATTTGCTAGCAAGGGCAAACAGCTATTTAGCTGTGTTTAACCTTTAGCTAGCTACAAGCAGAGTTAAAAAAGTTACTTTAAACAAATGTATGTTACTTTTAAAAAGTACCTTATCCAACGCTGGCTACAAGTGAACCTAAAAGTTAAACCACTGAAAATATTTATTAAATCTGTGGTGTCCAGTTGTCCCAGTTCAAAACAGTTTCGGACAGGTGCTGAACTGTAAGACAGAAACATTAGATGCACACAATTATTTCATACTGTACCAAAATAGTTTAACACAAGGAAGATATTGATGGTCATTCAAAAATGTATAAACATTGAATGAAACAAAATACAAGAGCATCAATACAAAGTCTCAGTCCCAAAAGACTGTACATTAAAAAAAAAACTTAATGATATTTACATATCCATTTGTGTGTCCTCTTTTTAAAATGTTTACGTCTGCATTTCGGGGGGGGGGAGACTGAGCATATTAAAATCCAAGGTTCATCAACAGTGCGAAGATGCATTCACCGTGCCATGCAGGATGAGCCCAGCACTTCAAAAGTTTCTAAATTATCCATCCCAGGATGGGAGCGGCAACGACTAGGAACAGAGAGCACCATCACCCTTCTACTCTTAAGGTTCAGTGTTATGATGTGATGAAGCAAGCTATGAAGCCTCCAAGAACTTTAGAGGTAAGTTCACAAGTACACTAACATTTAATTAAAAAATTCCAAACTTTATCATTTTAGACAGCATTAGAGAGTTTAACATGTACCTTTTTGGGGGGATTCTTTGAAACCAGTGGTTTTCCCAGCTTTGCCATTGCTCATCCCATCTGGGACTGCACCACCAAAGAAGCTGGGCTCGAGGAATAAGGCGATGTTCTTAAGGTGAGTATTTTATGCAGTGACATTTAAAGCTTTCCACCCTATTAATATATTTGAATGACCATGGCTTTCATACACCAAAGGGTCTCAAATAACTTCAACCCTTAAAAAAAGGAATTCAAAATCAAGCAAACAATTGTTCATTGTGACATTAATCACATATTTTTAAGAAGCCAAAATGATTTCATACCCTTGAATCTCATGGGTATGAAAGGCATGATGGTTCAAACTGTGATATGTGAAACATTACTACAATACTGAATGAAACATGTTTCTTGTTTTCAGCTGTTTCCTAATATTCTACATTGATTATTTTGTTATCTCCCCCTCAGAAAATCGCAATGCCTTCCTCCACTGATGTGCACTTTCCAAAGATTTGTAGTATTAGGGTCCTCTGTCTCATGGCCTTCACTTGACCTACTGTATCCTAAGTCTATTGCCACACTTTTGTGTGTTGCAAACCAAGGTGCTGGGAGATGAGATGTGCGATGTAACCCATTCATATAAAAAAGCCATGTCAGAATGGCAAGCGTTCATCGAGTAAGTAGATAAATCTCATATGGTGTTTGTTGAAACATGTAGCTC
>JACXGM010013246.1:0-14155 GCA_016801145.1 Umbra pygmaea | reverse complement strand
CCGTGACCAACTAGGCATACACTAGATTGTATTGCTTGGTGCTACAAAATGCTGAGTTAGTCATTTTGGTTCAGGGTTCCATTGATTCAGTGCCAGCCCATCACACATTCTCCTCCATGTTTGACAATTGGTGTCACACTCTGAGGAAGCATGCTTTTGCCTACTTTACTTTGTATAAAAGCCTTCTGTGATGAACCAAATATTTCCAATTTGCAATCATCTGTCCATAAAACTTTTTCATTCAGTCTAGTCCACAGGTAGTGCTTCATGGGCCAGGTCAAGCATATTTTTCTTATTTGCAATCTTAGCAAAGGCTTTCTAATGCCAGAAATACACTACATGACTTTCCAACTACAAAAATCACTGTACTGCTCACATAACACAACATTCTATCTTGCTATTTGTCATCTTGTTGATGGAGCAGTTCTCACACCACAGCACTGAGCATATACACTGTTAAAAATATCAATGAAAAAACTGAAGAAAGTACTGGTAATTTGCTGCTGTCACAATTTAACTTTCAGGCAGGTTAAGAAATAAACTTGTTTGAAGTCCAAAGAAACATTTTAATAAAGACACAGTATTCTCACGATAGGCATTCAGGCAGGATAAATAAACAAAAACCCAGGCAGTAAAAATGAACTAAGGAAACACACCTATACTGGTGAGAAATATAAAGAAATCAAAGGAAGTTATTTTTACAAACAGAAGAAATAGCATAAACTAGAACACTGGAATATCTAGATAACAGGATTTAACACCAAATACTACTCACAAGATACAGGAGGATGATATAGGAATATAAGATGACAAACATGACTCAATGACCCAGCAGGGAACTGAACTATACATGGGTTTAAATAGTGCTTGACAGGACACTAAATGAGACACAGCTGTAAACAATAATAAGACATAGGTATACACAATATATACTGAGGCTGATTTAGTTATTGGTACAAAACATACATAGAGGACAGCATAGTAAAACAAGGCAAACACCTACTGGTAGCAAAGGGAATGGGTCGTGACTAGTTCACTACAGATAACGCATACAAACAGATATAACAGGACTAATGATTAACTAAGGCAGAACACAACAAACAAACTCAGACAATAGAACAAACACCAGGACTTGGGAGCAGGAGAGTGGAACCTTACAGAACCCCCCATCTAAGGCACAGCACCAGAGGCATTAAAACAAAAGGGAGGCCAGGCGCAGGGACAGATCGCAGAATCCTAGGCAGGATGAGGCCAGGTAGGCAGAGGCTGAGACAGAGGCTGGGCAGACGAAGGCGGAGGCCAGGCCGGCTTGGGCAGATTTGAAGGTTGTGCGGATGAAAGCGGCATCGGATCTAAGGCCGGTACAGGAAACAGAGCAGGAAGAGGAACCTGGGCAGAAATAGAATACAGGGTGGGGACAGGGTCGGGCACAGAGACAGAAAATGGGGCTTGGGCAGGCAGAGGCATGGGAACTAAGGTAAATATAGGGAAATGGGCAGGCACATGGACTGGGGCAGACAGTGGCACAGAAACAGGGGCAGGCTCAGCGACCATGGCAGGCTCATGGACAGGGACTGTAGTAAACACAGGTGCACGAACCGGGATAGGCTCTGGGACAGGTACCGGTACCGGGAATGAATGGGGCGGGCATGACACATGGGACAGACGACTGGACCAGGGTAGGTTCAGGGGTCAGGGCAGACTCAGGGATCAGGGCAGACTCAGGGATCAGGGCAGACTCATGGATCAGGGCAAGACTGATGCTATAGGTGACACCGAGAAAGGACTTGTAGGAGGGACCAGAATGTGTAGTGGGATTTGGGTCTGGGAGGTTGAGGCTAGGGAGTGACAAAACTAGGGACCCGACTCTACAGATAGGGGTCCAGACATGAGAACATAGAGCCCTGACAGGAGACTGAGGGAAAATATTATCAGAAAGTTGTAAAGGGTGTTCGGTAGCTTCCAGGGTGTTTAGCAGATGAGGGAAACAGGTAAGCACACTTTGGCATCTTTGTCAAGCTTCTACAGGCGTACTTTCAATGAACAGTACTTACGAACAAGTTCTGATCATTCATTGGTTTACCTATGGCTTTGTGATATCGACTCCCGGTAATCCTTATCCACCTCCGGGTGATTCCTTAAAATGTCAGCTAAGCATTGTAGCAATGTTGAGGTGAGAGCAGGCGCCTCATTTATAAACATGGCATTTATAAATGAGGCCCCACAAAAGAAGCTGTATGCCGCTCTCTACACAATAATTGGGATTTCTAAAAAGCAAACTTGATGGGAAAATTTACGGTCCTTCATGGCAACTCTGACCCAGGCGTACTCACAAAAACGGGTGAAATGAGAAATGGCGACACTGCCGGCAGATGGATGAAACACGTAGGCTACTGTAGATCTGTCTGAAATTGAAGAGTGTTGTGTAAACGAAATCAAAATACTGCCTCTCATTATTAATATGACGATGTCACAAAGCCATGCTTACAATTAGTAGCCTGCAGTGAAAAACAAACAAAATAAAACTAGGTTTTAATGTAAATGCAAATGAAGACATACTTGCAAAAAGAACACTCAAATATATTCTGTAATTATATTGGCATGTTATGTAATTCATCCTCATAAATAATACTGTAAACAGAATAAAATCATGTTTAAAACTGATATTCTTGTCGAGAGAGCAGAGAGATAGATAAATAGATGATGATAGATAGATAGATTATACATTGATAATAGATAGATTGTTTGTCTTTATTGTCCATTGGGGAATATTGTTTTCATAGTATAAATGTCGTAATCAGCTACAGAAACATAGTGTTCATTTACATGCATTTATTTTGTTTTATTTTTAAATGTGTTCCATCATGACGAATGTCTTAACCATTTTGAAAAGTGCAAAAAACTCCATTTGCGCAGAACTATATCCCATTAACAATTAGATTAATACCGACATCTGTAGATTATTAGATACAATCCAATTGGTGGTTATAAAAAGCCATGCCATCACAATGCGTAATGATGATCTTGATGATCAATGGCTGATCTTGCACTGTTAGAAGATAATAATAATAGCCTAATGCATATTATTTATTGGTGCCTTTCATAACACTCATAACAGGATTTCTGGCGAGTGGCACTTTCCAGATGGAATTGACTGACAGGGATATCTCAGCCAACCCTTAGCAGGGTTATGCCAGGCGTGTTAGTCGGTATAATAGGCTTGTCTCATAATTACATTACATTTCCGTACACAGTGGGTGAACAGGCAAACAAAAAAGCACAATTTGTAGCTATGTACGGTTTCCCAAATGTAAATTGTGCTATTGACTGCACTCATATGTTGCCATAAGGGCACTGAATGAGAATTAAAATTATTTCATTAACCGAAAGCATTTTTATTCCACCAATGTCCAAATAATTTGTGATGTAGACATGTTGCTCTAATGTAACCAATTTTCCCCCACCAGTGGCAGACACACTTTCACGATGAAGCGCTAGACTTTTTGACATCGACTGATATCTGACCACTTTTTTATTTCGGACCGTGGTCTAACTTTCTGAGGCTGTGGCATTCACAGCGTCTGCAATCTTTTGCCACTCAAACGCTTTTTCGCTATTAGTAATAGGCACACTGTGCCCTTCAAAACAACATTTTCCTCCTCTTTTCCACCTCGGCTTCACATTGAGGCAAGTTGCTTTTTTTGTTTTTCTTCTGTGTTTGCCATGATTTCTCAATTACGAATATTAATTTTGGGGCATTTTACTGACTATTTATGACCAAATATGGGCATAAAATGTAGCTGCAAAAGCTGCGCCACGTATTAAGAGTTGATTGTGATTTATACAGAGGAAATGGCGTAGGACGTGCATGCGCACGGTTTCATAAATCTGAATATTTCTTTGCGTACGAACGTCCTATATTTCGTCTGTACTGACATCGTCGGCCATCTTGAGCTTGGCGTCGTCGGCCATCTTGGGCTTGGCATCGTCGACCATCTTGGGCTTGGCGTTGTCAGCCCTCTCTGGCTGGGTGTCGGCGGCCCTCTTGGGCTTGGCGTTGGCGGCTCTCTTGGGCTGGATGTCAGCGGCCCTCTTGGGCTGGGTGGCCATCTTGGGTAACCGAGCGGCCATCTTGCTTAATGCGGCAGCCATTTTGTGTAACCGGGCGGCCATCTTGGCTTGCGGCCATCTTGGCCTGGGCAGAGGATGGCCTGGGCAGAGGAGGCCATCTTGGCCTGGGAGGAGGCGGCCATCTTGGCCTGGGCGGAGGAGGTCATCTTGGCCTGGGCGAAGGAGGCCATCTTGGCCTGGGCGGAGGAGGCCATCTTGGCTTGGGCGGAGGAGGCCATCTTGGCCTGGGCAGAGGAGGCCACTTGTTGTGACCTCTGACTTCAAAAGTGAAGCTAGCCACCGCAGCCCTGTCTCATTTCTCCCTCTTTTAGAAGAAATCACTGGTTGTTAACAGATCTATGCAGGACTCATGTTGAACACATTCTAACAGCATTCTTACTAATGTCAGACAGGGACAGACTGAGAATCTTACCAATGTCATACAGGGCCAGGCTGAGTATCTTACCAATATCAGACAGGTTCAGGCTGAGTATCTTACCAATTTCAGACAGGGTCAGGCTGTGTATATTTCCAATATCAGACAGGTTCAGGCTGAGTATCTTACCAATATCAGACAGGTTCAGGCTGAGTATCTTACCAATATCAGACAGGGTCAGGCTGAGTATCTTACCAATATAAAACAGGGTCAGGCAGAGTATTTTACCAATATCAGACAGGGTCAGGCTGAGTATCTTACCAATATCAGACAGGGTCAGGCTCAGTATCGTACCAATATCAGACAGGGTCAGGCTGAGTATCTTACCCATATCAGACAGGGTCATTTTGAGAATTTTACCAACATCAGACAGGGTAAGGCTGAGTATTTTACTATATATATATTAGTGTTGTAGTACTCGAGAACAGTCTTTTTGATGGTCTTGGTCTCGTCTCGGTCTCGACCGCATTTGTACTCGGTCTTGTCTCGGACATTGAGGACTCTGGACTTTTTTTCAAGACCAGTCAAGACCATAACTGTGGATATATCACTAAATTGCCAGTAAATTGTCTATTTTTTTGTTAACATCCTTGCTTTTATTGGATGTACAACGTACTGATTAAAATCCAAGCAATAACGTGACTCATTGGCAGAGGTGGGTAGAGTAGCCAAAATCTGTACTCAAGTAAAAGTACAAGTACTTATGGAAATATTTACTCAAGTAAAAGTAAAAAGTAGCAACCGTAAAAGTTATTTGAGTAATAGTCAGAAGTACTCAAGTAGTTAGTTACTAGTTACTTTCGATCTGATTGATAAGAAGCCTGAATATCAGACTACTTGGAGAGCTTTCACATAACTCTTCTTGAAAGTTTAATTGTTCTGTTTACAGTCTTTGCTTTCAGGTCATTTAAAAGTTGTTTTGAGGCCCCCAGGTTGCCACTCTTCAGAGAGTTAAAGAGAGCCAATTTGCATTTGGCCACCTTAAATTATTGGATGCACCCAAATTTATGCACCTGTCAATTTTCGTTATGATGCATATTGCACATTTTCTGTTAATCCAATTAACCTAATTTCACTATCAGAACATGTCTGTGTCCTTGAGTTATTTGATAGATGAAAATGAAATTGCTGATCCAAACACCCAATTATTTACAAATGAAAATCATGGAAATAGTCAGGGGTGCCTAAAATCTTTTTGCAAAAAATAAACATTTTTATCAAGATCCTATGTTTAGGTTCAGTAAATGAACTTCTATTTCATTAATGAATGGTGTGCTGGACTAATTAGAGCTCTTGCTTTTAAAACATACTTGCTTACCATATTTTTAAGTATATGCATTCTTTAGGTATGAATAAAATATAATCCCGTTTTTGTTTGTATGTATTTTCTACACTTTAGTGAGGTGTCTGTCCAGATTTGTGTATAAATGCAAGACGTCCCATTACGCTATTCAATTTGTTTAGGTTTTCTGAAAAAAAAGAAGATAATTTTTATCATTACATTATGGAAAATAATGAACTTTATCACAATATGCTAATTTCTTGAGAAGGACCTATATATGAGGAAAAACACTCGGACAGTGTGTGAAATAATATTGCAGTAAGGGAATAGTGCCCAAAGTTACTAAATTACAGTTAAAAGTGTTCAAATATAGACATCATAGTTACACTTACCGCTACATGTTTTTTCAGGTTGGAGCTGGAATTCTTGTATGTTGAGATGTCAGTTTGTTTTGGTGCACACAGCATGCATCATGATTATGAACTATTCTTTTTGACGTCTTGGAGTGAAAACATACACTGAACTTGAGGCCACGGGGGATCTGCCTCCGATAGCTCGCACACATCTTCCTCTGCTTTGGCCACCATCTTCCAACTAAAGGCGCGCTAAATATAAGTGGGTGATTGATGCGTAGCCACCTCTTGCGTAGCAGCCTCTCCAATGTTTCAACTAAACGCGCAGTAAATATAAGCGGGTGATTGATGTCTAGCCACCTCTCGCGAAGCAGCCTCTCCAATGTTTCAACTGCGCTAAATATAAGCGGGTGAGTGATGTGTAGACAGCTCTCGTGAAGCAGCCTTTCCAATGTTTCTGTGAATAAGTCATATTAACTTACTATTACCATTTGACAGTAGCGGTGAAACACCACCGAATGTAGCGAAGTAAATGTACAGTTTATTCACTAGAAATTTACTTGAGTAAGAGTAAAAGTACCCATCTGTAAATATACTCTAAAAAGTACAAGTTACCGAAAAAATTTACTCAAGTAAATGTAACAGAGTAAATGTAATTCGTTACTATCCACCTCTGCTCATTGGCCATTGCTAATAATGTATTTTGTTATCGCTTGTTGTCACTCATCCCCGCCCCCTTTCACTCGCACTCCCAAGGAAGTGAGCTTTATTTGTCTGGGAGCGGAAGAAGATGTTTTGTAAAAGAATATATTTGTAAAACAACATCCAGAAGAAAGCATACAGCTTCTGGTAAATACTGCAGTGCTTCAAATTTAGAGACGGTGGGGACTACATCAAACTTTTATCGTCACTTAGAAAGGAAGCACAAAGAAAGGTAAGCTATGTGTAAGAGTGATGTTTAGCAAAGCTGGCTAGCTACCGTTAGCAACCTGCCTCGGATGGGGATTGAAAACCGGTTCTAACAGATTGATCAATGAGTAATGTAGACAAAATGCTGCGTGTGTGTAGCTAATGTTAAGTTACATCAACCTTAGCTAATGTCAGCTGCATACAGCTCCCGACATGAAAGCTACGTGCCGAGGTGATGCTCCCTCATTTGGGTGAGAGAGTTAACCTAGAGATATGAGCAGAGAGTGGAGACTGAGTAATGCGCCTGAACTTATATGAGAAATTACTAAATTAAATAGGTTATTGTATGGCACGTTACTTTCAGAGAGCTAATTCTTAAGTTCCAATTTACAGTTGCAGATCAAATATATAACTTTTTACCAGCACACACTCTCTGGCACGTACCATATCACTTAACTTCCTTGTTTACCTATTTGAAAAATGTGATGGCCAAAATTCCATTGATTTACATTTTGTTTACTTTTTGGCGAAACTGCTCCCAATTAAATCAATGTTTTACTTTTATAAATCACATTAAGTTAGGCCACTGACTTTCTGACCTCTTTGTATTAGATATCTTATGTTGCTTTGATTACATATAAAAGGTATAAAAGACTCTTTAAAGACTCTTACTTACAATAGTTGTTCCTAAACATCAACATTTCACATATAATTACTGTATTCATTACAATACACAGCTTTTCTGCATTTTAAATGTTGAATGTTTGGCATTTTCTTTACACATTTAGCTATGTGGTTTTGAAAACAAAAACGATTGTTGTTGGTTTAAAAACAACATAACATTATGTATTGTTGATTAAAGGCGGAGAAAAGTGAAGACTTTAGTGATGAACAATGAATCATTGTTTTACATTCTGTACTAAATTATGGAAGTCACCCAGGAGTATTGAATAAAGATGGTTAAGTTTATTTCAGCTTTCAGTCTTAAATATCTGTTTTTATGGAAATGTGGATCTTTCAGATCAATTTGAGCTCTTTTGATCATGTTTCACATTTTATTGTGTCATGTAGTGTGGGGCACTGGTCTTGGTCTCACCCTCCCTCGGTCTTGGTCTCGGCTTGGTCTCGGCCCCTAAAAGTCTTGGTCTTGTCTCGGTCTAGATACACTCTGGTCTTGGTCTTGTCTTGGTTTCGGGTAAGGTGGTCTTGACGACAACACTGATATATATATATATGTACATATTCTCCTATACACTTAAAGCCAACTAAAATAACACAACGTGTTATGTGACTATGTGTGACTATGTGGTTAAAGGCTTACAGATACTCATTCTATCCTAGGCTCCAGATCTCAAAAACCTGAGATCCTTTAAATTAACAATTTTTATATTTTTAATAACAACAAAAAGAAAACACTTCAGCAAGTGCAATAGCACGTGCATATTAAAATAAATACTCAAAAGCAGTTTAAACACACATTTCAAATACATGTAAAATACTTCCATTCCGGGTTACAGTTGTAGTAAATTACACCAATATTAAACCCATTCATACCTTGAATCTCTTCTAGGAATTAAAACAACAATAAAGATTTCAATTATCCAAGTTGGATTGCAAAGCGTTATATCACATCTGCACTTGCTACACTTCCATTAAATAACCAGAGGGTGGAGCTGCAATCTAATAGACTACAATGCAAATACGGATCATAAGCTATACAATACCACATAATGCTAGATCAAATATGTGCTCTATATGGTTGTGCTTACAAATTATTAACTATGTGGCACTAACATACCAAGTCAGTTAATGTTGTGTGTACTGGTAAGTGGTGTGGATCATTCCCCATGTGGAATCCTCTGGCGGCTATTGCATCTATTAGGATTGGGTGTCATATGTTATTATGTGGTGCTAAATGATCAACATGATGATTCAATCAGACAACACAACATTACAATTTAGGGTTAAGTGCCTTGCTCAAGGACACAATGATATTTGGCACAGTCGGGAATTGAAGTGAATAAGTGTATAACGATAGAAAACGAGTGTGACGTTTCATCTGTCTTTTTTATTTGAAATATTCAAAAACAAATGGATCTGACATCAAATAAAGCCAAAGCAATGACACTGAACATGTAAAACATATGCAATGCTTATATGTTTGTAACATGTTCCAGAATGAACATAATATATCTCTGAATTAACAAATTACAGTCCTCCATGCGAGTAACCCTAAACCTGACTGAAAAATAACCCTTAAAACTCATCTAGTGAAAACCACCTTAAGGTTTGGTTTCCTGGGTTCTGTCATGTTGTTTCTCCAGCCTTGTCTCCAGTGCACTAGGATGGCCCTGATCTCCTTGGTCCTGAAGCAGTAGATGAACGGGTTGGTAACTGGGGGGAACAGGCTGCAGAAAGAATGAAGAAGAGAGGACAGACGGGAAGTCATTTAGTTACATGGTTGAGGACAGTGTAAAGACTGGAACAGGTCCTACAGCTACTCGGGTTAAAATCTAGAAAGGGCCTACAGCCAGACATGCTGAAGAATAGAACAGACTACTGACAGTCAGACAGGTTTAATAGTGAAATGGTGCCTATAATCAGACTATAAACTAAAGCAGTGGTCCTCAAACCCTTCCATGGAGGGCCTAGTGAATGCTGGTTTTTGGTCTTTCCCTTCAATTAGAGCATAATTAGGACGTAGACTGCCAGGTGAGGGGAGATACTAACCAATTAGTGAGCTACTCCATCAGGCTTGTACAAGGTAAAAGCAAAAACCTGCATACACTAGGCCCTCCATGGAAGGGTTTGAGGACCACTGAACTAAAGACAGGCAAATGTGTTAATAGTTCCAGACCCGCTGATATCTGAGACAACACTGTACGCTGAACGTTCTTGATGTGACAGCGCCAAATTTCCTGAAATATTAAAGCATATTTAGCTTTACATGTTAATTATATCATTGTTGTATATGCTGCCACAGAAGTTAATAGGTTAGTATTTATTCCACTGGCCTGGGGTCAATACAGCATAAACCATTTCAATAAAGAAATGTGAACATTTTTATATAATCTTCACAATTATTTGCAGATAATGGCAACATTTTTAGTTTGAGTGCCAGCATACAGTATTTCCTGGTTTATTTGTGAAGCAGCCACCAGTCGGACCTGTTCTATCCCGCCAATTGTGGATGGTTCACGGGGGAACATTTTCTATGATTAATTCCAGGTTCTTACAATGAGAAGAATTGTTAATTGGAAAGTAATATTATTGTGTCAAGATGTATATTATTTAATTTGAGGTATTCTTTGGATCTAAGGAGTGCTCTCTCGGATGTCTTTTTGGATTTAAAGAGGATGTTAGCCCTTGGAATATACCTATGAACTATATTGCCTCTTGACTTCTAGCTGTCCTGTTGAAAATCCACATTTTTCTTTTGATTTAATGTAATCCTGACCATTCCTGCAGTTATTGCCCACAGCCCACTTGGCTGTGCTGCTGACCTGATTTCTCCCAGACGACACTGGTCACAGCCCAAAATTAGAATATTTGATTCTTATTTTCAAGCTTCATTAAGAACTGCCACGAAAGGTAGATTTATCAAACATTTTTCTGGTTCCAAGTTACATCAAAACACCTTGTTTGACAAGGTTATTGCATAATCCTAAAACAACAAACTTAATAGATCAAAAATCGGTTCCCCTTTGTCTTTGTCCTGAAGAACCCACATTTTTTCCGACTTTTGTATTTTTGTAAGAGTGTACCTGTAGATGAGGGTGAGGCTGATGCGGAGGTCAGGGGTCATGTTCAGTTTGGGGAGGAAGGCCATGGAGTATACTGCAAAGCGAGGGATGTAGTAGATGAGGAGGATGAAGCCCTGAGTAGCACAGGTAGAGAAGGTCTTCATCCTGCCCTGGGTTACAGAGAGACGAGATGGAGAGAACCTGAGTAGGGAGCTGGGATGGACGCAATGAATTATAGTTAGAAGTCTTAGAGTGAACAGAGGGCCTTTTACATACCATAGATTCTAGTAGCTTTCAGCAACATTTATGTATTTGCTCAAGCTCATTTCCATACTGTTTGTATTTTCACTACCATGTCTCCAGATCGCAATCGCATGTTTGTGGGTGTGTCATTCAAGGCGTCTTGAGCTGGGTGACTGAGTAAACCAGCCCAGCTAATTGACTTACAATGAAGAACTTCCCCTCAATACACATTTCTCCTGTGCAAAGCCCCAGGTCGGGTGGAATTCGTGAGAGACCCGTAAGTTTACAGACTACAACTGTCTCGTCCCGACGTCGGCTTGAGCGGATTCTGCAAATGTTGCTGAAAGCTATCGGAATCTATCGTAGTGTAAAAAGGCACAAGGTCTCACACATCCCTCTACAAACCCCCCCAAACCCCACCACCATTTAATATCGACTGACCTGTGCCTTGGCTATTCGCATCACAGAGACAATGATGTTGACGTACGAGAAGACGATGAAGGAGAACGGGGCCAGGAGTACGAACATGGCGAGACCATAAGACCTTGCAACGATTATCACTACATTGGAGCAGGCCAAATTATGCAGTGACACACTCTCACAGTAGGCACCGAGGATACGGTTAGGTCCACAGAATGACACTTTCTGGCCAATGAAACACAAACAGAAAGGCCTTTGTCAAATGGATCATATGAAGCCATTTTGAAATTCAGCAAGAAATGATCTAGAGTACACTATACCCTGGATTGGTATTTTGAGTTTGCTTCTGTGATGGCTGTAGTCGCAGAATTATTGTAGTAAACGTGTTATATAATTAGAGTACCTTGGAGATGTCCATAGTGCCGATGGCTGGAACCATTATGGCTGCCATCCAGGAGAAGACTGTTAAAGCACTCATAGTCTGGTTGGTCATTAACATGAGGTATCTGGATAAATAGATGGACAGAGAAAGAGAGGACACAATTTAACATTTTTAAATATATATAAATTATTTACAAAAATTTAAATGCATTAACTGTGTTGTGATTTCATTAGCATTTAAATGTAATAAAATAATCCAAATTAATACACAATTCTGAGAGATAATATCATACATATTTGGTTGATATAAAAACGGTTAAAATTACATTAAATACATTTTCCAAAAAAGTAACAATCAATAAAATTACAAGACATATTTAGTTGTTATCTACTTACCTGAGAGGGTGACAGATAGCCAGGTATCGGTCCAAAGCCATGGTCATCATGATGAGAGAAGTCAAGGTGCCAAAGTAGTGGATCATCTGTTCCTGGAACAGACAGGTATGGAAGGAGATTCTCCCATCGTCCCACCACCATCGAGCTATCACTTTGGGTAGGGCCACTGTGCTAAAACCTGGAGAAGTTTTTGAAGAAGAGAACAAAATGAAAATAAGGTTTTATGACAGCCATGTTTAGAGAAATATCATCAGCTTGTTTAGCTTGTATAGTGTCATCACCTTGGAAATACTTTTTTGTTTTCAAAAGATAAATGATCAAAATTGCTCTTGTTAAATATATTATCCCTAATTCAAAGTAATCATTGATAACAGATCTAAGCTCAAAGAGGGGCTACCCACATTTAATAAAATATTGAGAATAGAGTTCAACAGGACACTTTCAATTGTGACCTAAACTCTCTTAATTGTACTGCACCAACAAGTCACATACATAGTAAAATTATTTTGCAGTCACTATGTGGAGAAAAAAGAGAAACAATAAACCTTCTAACAGAACTCTCGCCAACATCAGACTGAGTATCGTACCAATATCAGACACGGTCAGCACTAAGTATCCAACCAATATTAGACAGGGTCATACTGAGTACCTTACCAATATCAGACAGGGCCAGGCTGAGTATCTTACCAATATCAGACAGGGTCAGGCTAAGTATCTTACCGATATCAGACAGGGCCAGGCTGAGCATGGTAATGTACATGGGTTTCTGCAGGCTGCGCTCCAGGACAAACAACCCCACCAGCAGGAGGTTCCCCACCAGCGTGGTCACATAGATGATGAAGAAGAAGCCCCCTACCAGCTGGAAGTAGGAGGGATGGAGCCCTGGGAAGCCCACAATCACAAACTCTGACACACGCGTGTAGTTAGCATCATCCACCTCAACCATACTGTACTGGGAAAGGAGAGAGAGAAAAGAATGGAGGAAGAGATGGAAATGAAGTAGAACAGAGGAGAGACAGAATTACAGAAAAAAAGCCTTTCATTAACTAAATTAATGTATTTAGCCACTAAAACCTGTTTTCTTGAAACTCAAAATAAACTAGGAGACTGAGCCACAAGAGGCAGAGAAAGATACATAAATGAGAGTGAGAGAGATAACGTACATGTGCAAGTCAAACTTCTACTCCTGGAGACTTATATTATATTAACCTATCCTTACCTCCCACCTCCCACCCCCAGAGCTGTGTAGTTTTACTCTACTCTGTACCTCCAACTTTATACCCAGCAGAACCTCTGACAACCACTTAGAGAAAAAGTTAAAGTCCACCCCATGTATCCCTGGTTATCCGTTTCCACAGTCCCACAATCAGGCATGTGATTGGCTAAGGACAAAAAAGCAGGAAAATATATGGCGCACCTACCATGACACAGCGACAACCCCCCCCCCACTTTGCATATTTTAGGGCCCTATGAAATCAGTTTTATTTTTTGGGCAATTCCGTTTTATTTCTTTTTCAAATTCCCTGACTTCCATATAATTTCTTCCAAATTCCCTGATTTCCATCTTATTTCTGTGATTCTCCTTTTTAATCCCAATCCTCCATATACAGGTCCTTCTAAAAAAATAGCATATAGTGATAAAGTTCATTATTTTCCATAATGTAATGATAAAAATTAAACTTCCATATATTTTAGATTCATTGCACACCAACTGAAATATTTCAGATCATTTATTGTTTTAATACTGATGATTTTGGCATACAGCTCATGAAAACCCAAAATTCCTATCTCAAAGAATTAGCATATCATGAAAAGGGTCTCTAAACGAGCTATTAACCTAATCATCTGAATCAACTAATTAACTCTAAACACCTGCAAAAGA
>JACXGM010013245.1:0-23259 GCA_016801145.1 Umbra pygmaea | reverse complement strand
TGGATCAGTTCCTACATGGTTTAAACCTAGCCTGGATCAGTTCCTACATGGTTCAAACATGGTTCAAATTGGTTCAAAGTGAATTTGAACGTGACATAGTTCTTGGTGCCAGATGGGATACTGGGATTTTCCCAGACAACCATCCATAGGGTTTACATAGAACAGTCCAAAAAAATATATATATATTTATCCAGTTAGCAGCAGTTCTCTGGGTGAAAATGCCTTGTTGATGGCCAGAGGTCAGAGGAGAATGGCCAGACTGCTTCGAGCTGATAGAAGGCAACAATAACTCAAGTAACCACTTGTTACAAACAAGGTCTGGAGAAGAGCATCTCTGAATGCACAACATGTCGAACCTTGAAGCAGATGGGCTACACTAGGGCTGAACGACGTTGTGTTTTAGCATCGTCATCGCAATGTGCGCATGTGCGATAGTCACATCGCCGGAACATGCGATGTGAAGACGGGTTGCACCCAATGACAGTATAGGTAGCACCACAGTTTACACAAGTTTGTTGTATGGTTTGTTGCTGGGATTACATGCACGCTCCGCATGCCTGCACAGTGATTGGTTCGCTGTGATTGGTTGTTGTGCCACTGCTCACAGCCAACATTCTCTGTCACTGGCAGACCTGTACTAGCGAAAGATGAGCGACGAAGAGGATACGCATTACGCAGGAAAAAAAGGATGGTTTCGTACCAAACATAAGGTAAAAATCTTTAGGACTATTTCGGCTACAAAAAGTAGGATGACCAAAAACAGGTACTTTGTCAGGAGTGTTATAAAGGTGTTGCAACAAAAGAAGGGAAAACCACCCATTTGTCTGATAACTTAAAACGGCCCCACAAAGCTCTTTACGACAAGTACAAAATCTAATCTCGGATGTCAATCAAAACAAAACACTATTTGCGATGCCTTTGCCAGTGTGACACCTTACCAGAAAGGCTGTCAACGACAGAAAGAAATAACAAACGCAATAACGTTTCATATCGTAAAGATATGTTGCAATTACACGCCGTCACATTTGCTTAGCCATGATTATGATGATGACCAACACTGTTTTACTATGGCACGTTGGCTAAAAAAAGTTGACTTAAAAACAAAAGATTGTGAAACAAAATGCTTATAAGTTCTATTATAAAAAATATATTTTTTCAGTTATATTTTTATAAACCAATCGGGGGTTGCTGTAAAGCTGCTGTTTTATAAAAAAATGTGTACGGCTTTACTGTTTACAGAGAATGAAGCTTGTTTATTAGTGAAATTATTAGTATCACGGAATGGTAATGATTGACTGTAGCCTACATTGATATCGCATTAATACATTGATATCGCAATATATATCGTTGGGAAACAAAATATCGCAATGTAATTTATTTCCAATATCGTGCAGCCCTAGGCTACACAAGATTAAAACTAGGGAACTACTGCTTTTGCTCCCTCAATTTACATCATAAAAATGACACAATGATGATAACAAATGTTACAAGTCTCAATTTAAACAAGGAACATTTATTGATCTTAAAAAACAATATTTAACAAATAGTAAAAACAGGAGAGGGAGAACAAGGGGCAGTGCATGGTCTGCACGTGAACTGCAGCGCTTCCAGCAACACAAAGAGATGCCTGTCTGGTTGCCTGTCTCAAATAATGCCGGGAAAATCGCAGAATGCAGCAGCCAATAAAAACGTTCTATCACTACTTAAGACCCCACAGGGTGCCTCTCCTGTCAGCTAAAAGACTGTAAAAACGTTGCTTGGTCTGATGAGTCTCAATTTCTGCTGCGACAGTCAGATGGTTCGGTCAGAATTTTGTACCAATTGAGCATTGTTTAAATGCCACAGTCTACTTGAGTATTGTTGCTGACCATGTCCATCTCTTTATGACCACAGTGTACCCATTATCTAAAGGCGTCATGGATGTGCAGCCGATAAAAGCACCAAAATCTCTGAGGAATGTTTCCAGCAATTTGTTCGATCTATGCCACAGAGAATTAATGCAGTTCTGAAGGGAAAATGGGGTCCAATCCAGGACTAGCAAGGTGTCGCTAACGAAGTGAATGTATATAATGCTAATATGGCGTTATGTAGCACAGCGTCAGAACATCGGATCAGTGTTGGGCCGATGGTAGCAGGAGGGTGATAGGTCAATACTCTGACCCGGGGTGAAAGTACACTGCTCCAAAAACACAATCATCACAGTTTAACACCAAGTCAATTGTAACCTCAGGGATATCAATCTGTCTAGTTAGGATGCTTTGGCAATTGTGAGTCAATGTCACCTGTTTTGGTGCAAATGAAAGTGTGAAACAGGTGCACTGGAGAGGCAACAGCAAGACAACCCCGAAAAAAAGGGAATGTTTTGCAGGTGTTGGCCACAGTCGATTGCTCTATCCTTATCCTTCCTGAATGTTTTTTCTCTAGTTTTGTGTTTTTCTAGTTTTCCTTGTCACTACTGGTAGCATGAGGCGGTACCTGCAGCCCATTCAGTTTGCACAGGTAGTCCAGCTCCTCCAGGATGGCACATCCATACGTGCTGTTGCAATAAGGTTTGCTGTGTCTCCAGTATGGAGGAGATACCAGAAGACAGGCCGTTACATGAGGAGACCTGGCCATAGAAAGGCATCAACCCAGCAGCAGGACCGGTATCTGCTCCTTTGTGTGAGGAGGTACAGGCGGAGCACTGCCAGAGCCCTACAAAATTACCTCCAGCGGGCTACTGGTGGGCATGTGTCTGACCAAACTGTCAGAAACAGGTTCCATGAGGGTGGCATAAGGGCCCGACGACCTCTAGTGGGACCTGTGCTCATAGCCCAGCACCATGCAGCTCGACCATCATCCAGCATGACCAGTTTGGCGATGGTCTGAGGAGGCATAATCTTGGAGGGTTGCATAGACCTTCCCATGCTAGCTAGTGATGTCCTGAAATCATCAGACCTTACGCTGGTGCAGTGGACCCTGGGTTCCTCCTGGTGCAGGACAATGCCCGGCCTCATGTGGCCAGAGTGTGTAGGCTGTTCCTGGATGATGAAGGCATTGATGCCAATGACTGGTCCTCACGTTCCAGAGACCTGAATCCAATAGAGAACCTCTGGGACATTATGCATCATTGTATCCGATGATGCCAAGTAGCGCCACAGACTGTCCAGGAATCTCACTGATGCACTGATCCAGGTCTGGGAGGAGAACCCCCAGGTCACCATACGCCGTCTCATCAGGAGCATGCTCAGATGTTGTCGGGAGTACATACAGGCATGTGGGGGCCATACACACTACTGAGTCTCATTATGAGGTGCCGTGATGAAATTCACGCAAGTTGGAACAGCCTGTGATTTCCATTGTTTACTTTGATTTTCAGTGTGAGTTTGAATCCAGCCCTCAATCAGTTGGTGATTTTGGTTTCCATTGACTGTTGTTGCATCATTGATCTTTAATAGATTTAGAACATCTATACCTGGTGTGTTATTAACAGTGTATTTAGCAGCTCACACTTATTGCTCTCTGGCTCCTGTTGAATATAGAGCATTGAGTTGAACCTCAAGTTACATTTCGACTGGACCTTTTTAGCAATTGATTTCCAAAACAATGTATTTATAATGTAGTCTGTTAATACATGTGACTGCTGAGCCACTGACCATTATTGCAACAGAATATCTCAGGTTCCCCTTTACTTCACTGGATTATTAGATAGAAATTGAAGATGCGAAATCAAGATGTTACATTGATGTTGTCAAGGCCCACTTCAGAAAGCAATGGAACCATGTTGACAGTCCTGACAGGAGGTATGTGAGTAACGGCCGGAGGTGGAAATCAATCCCGTTTGGAGGATTGTTTAGCCAACTGTCACGTCTGCCCTTTTAAACCACAGGAATACACCACTATACAGATAGGGTTAGCATGCATCCCAAAACACACTCTGTTCCCTATGTAGTGATTATGACGGACCCACAAATCTTTTCAGTAGTGCATAATTTAGGACCCAGGTGGGAGGAAGCAGTATTCATCATTCATTTAAACTCTCCTCACTTCATTTCCCAGGTGAAAATGAATGTCCAGCACTTGGCATCCATCATTTAACTTTTGTCATGCTTTATGTCATGATGGAAGACAGGGCGTTATGTCCACCTGTCTGTCAAGTTGTATCAAAAATCTGTATTTATGTCATCGCCGTATAGACTGCATATGTGTAATTGACAGTTATTTAACATTTATGTTTCAAAAGGAAATCAAGCTGTATGTGTGAACTAAGAGGTTGTTAAATGATTGTGTTGAAAAGCCACAGTTAAAACTCACGTCAATGTATAATGTTCCTCAGGCTTTAATACGCGCAGCATCAATTTCATTGAATAATGTGCCAAGCATTTAGCCCTGCGGGCGATTGGAATTACATTGTGATGTTACACTGTATGTTCCATTTACGAGGAGGCGTACAGCAAGTATAGGATATACAGTCGGCGTGATTATATTATGAAATGTACCAGTGGTGTGGAACCAGGCTGAACAGTGATCCATGGCAGGCCTAGGGCTAAATACACTGCTTATTCCTGGCCTTACTGGAGTTAAATTAGATGAGCTGATCAACTGACAGAATGTCACATCATCATTCTCATTCCTGCCTTCACAGAGTTCTAGAATCATTCAGTTAAAGAGCTTGTTCCTGCTTTCACAGAGTTCTAGAATCATTGATTTAAAGAGCTGTTTGTTCCTGCTTTCACAGTGTTCTAGAATCATTCAGTTAAAGAACTGTTTGTTTCTGCTTTCCCAAAGTTCTAGAATCACTCAGCTAAAGAGCAGTTTGTTCCTGCTTTTCCAGAGTTCTAGAATCATTCATTTAACAAGCTGTTTGTTCCTGCTTTCTCAACGTTCTAGAATCATTCATTTAACAAGCTGTTTGTTCCTTCCTTCATGGAGTTCTAGAATCATTCAGTTACAAAGCTGTTTGTTCCTGCTTTCTCAACGTTCTAGAATCATTCAGCTAAAGAGCAGTTTGCTCCTTCCTTCATGGAGTTCTAGAATCAATCAGTTAAAAAGCTGTTTGGTCCAGCTTTCCCAGAGTTCTAGAATCATTAATTTAATGAGCTGTTTGTTCCTGCTTTTCCAGAGTTCTAGAATCATTCATTTAAAAAGCTGTTTTTCCCTGCTTTCCCAAAGTTCCTGAATCATTTAGCTAAAGAGCAGTTTGGTCCTTCCTTCACAGAGTTCTAGAATCATTCAGTTAAAAAGCTGTTTGTTCCTGCTTTCCCAGAGTTCTAGAATCATTCATTTAATGAGCTGTTTGTTCCTGCTTTCCCATAGTTCTAGAATCATTCATTTAAAGAGCTGTTTGTTCCTGCTTTCCCAAAGGTCTAGAATCAGTCAGCTAAAGAGCAGTTTGTTCCTGCTTTTCCAGAGTTCTAGAATCATTCAGTTAAAAAGCTGTTTGTTCCTGCTTTCCCAGAGTTCTAGAATCATTCATTTAATGAGCTGTTTGTTCCTGCTTTCCCAGAGTTCTAGAATCAGTCAGCTAAAGAGCTGTTTGTTCCTGCTTTCCCAAAGGTCTAGAATCAGTCAGCTAAAGAGCAGTTTGTTCCTGCTTTTCCAGAGTTCTAGAATCATTCAGTTAAAAAGCTGTTTGTTCCTGCTGTCACAGAGTTCTAGAATTATTCAGTTAAAGAGCTTGTTCCTGCTTTAACAGAGTTCTAGAATCATTGATTTAAAGAGCTGTTTGTTCCTACTTTCCCAAAGTTCTGGAATCATTCAGCTAAAGAGCAGTTTGTTCCTGCTTTCCCAGAGTTCTAGAATCATTCATTTAAAAAGCTGTTTTTCCCTGCTTTCCCAAAGTTCTAGAATCATTCAGCTAAAGAGCAGTTTGGTTCTTCCTTCACGAAGTTCTAGAATCATTCAGTTAAAAATCTGTTTGTTCCTGCTTTCCCAGAGTTCTAGAATCATTCAGTTAAAGAACTGTTTGTTCCTGCTTTCCCAAAGTTCTAGAATCAGTCAGCTAAAGAGCAGTTTGTTCCTGCTTTCCCAGAGTTCTAGAATCATTCATTTAACAAGCTGTTTGTTCCTGCTTTCTCAACGTTCTAGAATCATTCATTTAACAAGCTGTTTGTTCCTTTCTTCATGGAGTTCTAGAATCATTCAGTTAAAAAGCTGTTTGTTCCTGCTGTCCCAGAGTTCTAGAATCATTCATTTAAAAAGCAGTTTGTTCCTGCTTTCCCAGAGTTCTAGAATCATTCATTTAATGAGCTGTTTGTTCCTGCTTTCCCAGAGTTCTAGAATCATTCATTTAATGAGCTGTTTGTTCCTGCTTTCACAGTGTTCTAGAATCATTCAGTTAATGAACTGTTTGTTTCTAGCTTTCCCAAAGTTCTAGAATCAGTCAGCTAAAGAGCAGTTTGTTCCTGCTTTCCCAGAGTTCTAGAATCATTCATTTAACAAGCTGTTCCTGCTTTCTTAACGTTCTAGAATCATTCATTTAACAAGCTGTTTGTTCCTTCCTTCATGGAGTTCTAGAATCATTCAGTTAAAAAGCTGTTTGTTCCTCCTGTCCCAGAGTTCTAGAATCATACATTTAATGAGCTGTTTGTTCCTGCTTTCCCAGAGTTCTAGAATCATTCATTTAATAAGCTGTTTGTTCCTGCTTTCCCAGAGTTCTAAAATCATTCTTTTAAATAGCTGTTTGTTCCTGCTTTCCCAGAGTTCTAGAATCATTCATTTAATGAGCTGTTTGTTCCTACTTTCCCAGAGTTCTAGAATCATTAATTTAAAAAGCAGTTTTTCCTGTTTTCCCAGAGTTCTATAATCATTCATTTAAAAAGCTGTTTGTTCCTGCTTTCCCAGAGTTCAAGAATCATTCATTTAAAAAGCTGTTTGTTCCTGCTTTCCAGAGTTCTAGAATAATTCATTTAAAAAGCTGTTTGTTCCTGCTTTCCCAGAGTTCTAGAATAATTCATTTAAAAAGCTGTTTGTTCCTGCTTTCCCAAAGTTCCTGAATCATTCAGATAAAGAGCAGTTTGGTCCGGTGTTCACTGAGTTTTTTAATCATTCAGTTAAAGAACTGTTTGTTGCTCACCAGTTTAACTTCCGAACAATTTTGTTGTTTTATTGGTAAATGTTTATTTATGTTGATCATTTCTAAAGTTTGAATCCGACTCTCTCTCCTCTCCCCAGGCATATTGTGGCTTCTCCAGGCCAGGGACCAGAGGTCAGAATCTGTCTGCTGTGGCCACAGGAAACTGGGGTTGTGGGGTGTTCGGAGGAGATGCTAGGCTTAAAGGTTTGTTTAGGGGGGCAGCATGAGGGGGTGTTATGTTAACATGCTCTTTTTTATTTAATTATTGTGATGGACTGTTTATGAGCCAGCACATATTCGTGCCAGGATGTTTTTTCTGTCAGAGTAGCCGGTACTGTTGAAATGTTGTCGGTATGGTTTTAAACGGTTCCGGTATGGTTTTAAACATTGATGATAGTGTTTTAAATTGTGCCCGTACTATTTAAATTGGGTTTTTACAGGGTTTTCTATGGGGCTGTGACTGTTTACTCAGGGATTGACTTTAACACTTGTCTGCAAGTCTGGGACAAGTGAAGAAAATAGTCTGATGAGTAGAATGTAAAATAATAATCAGTATAACAAATGCAAAGAGTGAGCTAAACTAATGAATCTGCTATCGGTAACTTGTGATGTATTTTCTTTTACAATGAAGTTGGTGTGTGACGTGGGCCCTCGATTTTACTTTATATTCTCAAACACTGTATTGTTCTTTTAGACTAAGAGCACGAGATGGCTAGCTAACGTTAACTGTTGTGTATTCCTCCAGGGGATACACTGACACACATCTAGGTTTACACAGTACAAGTGCTCATTCGCTGTAAATACAAAAACATAAGTACGCAAATACTGTATTAAGGTTTTGAATTATTAAAACACACATAATCTACCGTAGCGATATGCAAAGTATTTCTGACATTCAATAGCTGGAAAAACAATTGTGTTTTATTCAAATGCACAAGAATATTCAGATTCCAGCCAGCAAGCAACAAATATTCTCCCCAAAAATTGACTCCATTACCTTAAACCTTAATTTTTTTTTACCTTAAAGCGGTAGCTAAGACTTGTGTCACACCTGTTGTCTCCGTCACAAAAGTAAAAACAAAATGAAGCAGTATATTATTTTATTACTAACTCAAAATACATACATTATTTGAAAAACATTTTTCAACATATTGGCTGAATATTCTGAGGGAGATTAGTTGTATCTACCTGCCAGAGTATGACCAAAATGTTAGTTTGAGGTGATGTTGTAAATGTGATGGGACTTTACATTAAACTTAATTGATAGTTGAGATGGCTATTTTTTACCGATGGCCTTGGCACCACCATAAACATCTCGGCCTGAATACAATTAAAGTGTGTGTGTGTGTGTGTGTGTGTGTGTGTGTGTGTGTGTGTGTGTGTGTGTGTGTGTGTGTGTGTGTGTGTGTGTGTGTGTGTGTGTGTATTTCCGCAATTTAATATACAAGTGACCAATCTGCACACAAGGAGTCGCTGGAGACCAATGTGGCAAGGTAGATAATCCGACTTATCTATCCCAAATCCTTGGCAGCACTATGCCAGTTTTCGCTTCCTGGTGCTTGAGGTCCGGGCAAAAGAAATTTACTGTTTTACCGTAAATTCCCTGGTTTTGATTCGACACGCAGAGATATGTATTGCTTGTTTTCTGGAATTACAGACATGAATGTTAATCACTATAATTTAAACTCCTGCTGGAGACAAATAGTTTTTGCTGTCGGACAAGTAAATAACCAGACTTACAAGTGGCCAATTAAGTTAATGTCAACCCCTGTTACTTTAAACACATGGTGGGTTCTGGGCCAGTTAGGGTTCTTATCCAGATCAGAATGCGCATTTACCTGAAGTAGGTAAGAAGTGATCACGGATCACAATCATTGCACATTAAAACCTTTTTCAAAAGAACTGCTGCATTGGATCAAACACATCAGCTGCAGAACCCCTGCATTCTGTGGGTATGACTGAAAACTTTGTTGAAAAGCCCAGATCACAAATAGCACGTGATTCCCTCGAATAAAATGCCCTAATTTTGACTCCTGACCTGGTTTAAAAGAGTGCACTGAAAGGCTTAGAGTGCCATTTAGGAGTCAGTGCAGTAAGTGTGGCCTGGTCTGTCTTTCATTAGACTTGACTGGGCAGTATGTTCATTTACTTAAGGCCTATTTGTCTGGACTTCTCTTATTGATTAAACGACAACACTAATATATTTCATTAATAGTGGAATTGATCGCCTGCCCAGTTGTAATTATGGCCCTGTATCCTCAGTGTTTCTGCAGTACTTGGATCACCTCTACAGTCATGCTTCCACTACCCTACTGTACCACTGTGTGTATACTGTAGCAGGACTTTTACAGAGGATTACGTTTAGGGGTAACCCTGTCTTTATCTTCGGTCTCCAGGGTCACAACCTGTCTGGTTCTCCTGGTCCCTGGGGTCAATCAGTCAGGTTTGAGACCAGTTCTCGAAATTATTTCATTTGTTTATTTATTCTCTACTTTTTCTCCCTCTATTCCTTGTGTCCCTCTTGTTCTATCTCTCACCAGCGCTGCTCCAGGTCTTGGCTGCCTCTGAGGCAGGCAGGGATGTGGCCTACTTTACTTTCGGAGACAGTGACCTGATGATGGACGTATACAGCATGCACTTATTCCTCACTGAGAGAGATGTCAGCGTCGGTAAGACACACACACCTACAGTACACACACGCCTAGAGATGTGTCATCTCATTTGGATGCACTCATACCGCATCAATGTACGGTACACTAAGTTATGTAATGGACTACAGTGAACCCTCATTTTTCGCGGGGGTCCAAAAAGAACCCGTGATAGGCGAAATCCGTGTAGTAGTAACCTTTTTTTTTTTTACAATTATTATACAATGAAATACTCTATAATACATTGAAACCAAAGAACAAAACCTTTTTACAGGCCCAAGCATTTGTTTAACAAATAAAAGTACTGTATAAACGTTTTTTTTTTACAAATAACTACTGTACTGTAAAAGAATAATTTTAATCATCAATACGAACTGAAGGCTTCAGTTGTGCAGAACACAATGCACGATGCAAATCCGTGAAGCAGCGAGACCGTGAAAGGTGAACCGCGATATAGCGAGCGTTCACTGTATTACAGACGCATAATGTTGCTAGACTGTTTAAAATGCTATACTTTGAAAACACAGCCAGTTTCTACTGTACAATACATGATCTGATTGCAACATTTGTTGTATTCAAACAGACATCAGGTTTTTAAGCTCACGACAAATCAGTTTGAAAGATTCTACCTGCGTTTTAATTCTATAAACGAACACGGGTGTGTACTCCGTGCTCCAGGAAATAGGTCTATAGAATTCTGTGTGAAGAGTTGTATTTATAAATAAATAGAATGATGACCATGTCAGTTTTAACTAGGCTAATAACCTAACTAGGCTAATAACCTAACTAGGCTAATAACCTAACTAGGCTAATAACCTAACTAGGCTAATAACCTAACTAGGCTAATAGATAATAATAATGTGAGTTTCGGTTTTGTTTATTGTCACATGTACAGGAGATGTAATACTTGTAGAAATAATAAGGGTGTAAAAAGTATAAAGGATAAGAGGTGATGTATAAACATCATGTATAATAGTGTAATAGTGCCCAACCAATGGCATTGTACCATAGAGGAGACCTGTGATTTAATGATCAAAACGGCTACCAATTAGTTTTTATAGAATGCTATTATTTTTCATGGCTAAAGTTCCCAGGCTACCAAACCATAAATATGATCTCAATATAGCCCATCAGCATTGTCTGTATGAAAGCAAATACAGTGGTTGCTACAAATATTGGCACTGCTGCACTTTATTCCAAACTGAAAATAAAACTCATGCTGCGGCATACCTCGGAGCATATCGCTCTTTAATGACAAGATTAGACATCTGTACACACCCACCTACACGCACTTACCCAGGACAGTTCTTCCTCACCATAGCCTCCAATGAATGAATAATTTAACTAATTAAATATCTAATAAATAAATAAATGAATGAATTAATGTTGTCCGGTGATCGTCCTTTCTCCTAGGGGCTGTGTACCGTCTCCTGGGTCAATACTACCGGTCCGTGTGTCAGAACTGCCTCACCCGTCGACCTAAAATCAGCCTTTACTCGTTCATCTACCATGAGGTGGAATCTGGGTTCATCTAAAGCGTGGACACGCAGGTCCTGGCCTTCTCCACGGTCCAGCCGGCGCCAGCTACAGGGGCTCTGCCAGCCAGTCTGTCCCCACGCTGCGGCTGAGGTCAAGTGGTGGATGAGTCACTTCTCTCAATATCAACACTTAAACTCTCTGCCACCCTGTTAAGTTTTTTCCCTTTCACGTTAAGAACAGAGGACAGCAGATTATGTGCCATATTCAGTTTCCTCTATTAACCTAACAGACAAAAATAAAATTTTATGCATAACAAATAATTTGCATTTTGGGGGACATGAAACTTCCAGAAAAGGTATTTTCTAGGCTGTGCCCTGACTGCCAGGCGTTCTAGTCACATGTTATCCTGTTATTCTGCTGCTGGTGTGTAATACACAAATGGATCGAGCTTGGACGCAGTGCGCTTGAGATGTTTAATGGTGAAGCAAAGGTTGCATTCCATCTTGTGTGTCATGGTTTCTGTTCAATTTTTTACACCGACACATCCAGACTAATTTAATTGGATATTAGAAATTCTGTAAAAGGAATTAATGAATAGAGCTGTTGTTGGAGAGATTGCTTAGAGCAATCTTAAACAGTATAATTCTTTTTGTCTAGAAGTGTGTTCCAGCTGTGCTTACAAAAAGTTATCTTCATCATTGATTTGATATGATATTTTCTGCACTGTTTAAAAACTTACCGTACATGGAATATCATCGCTGAAACGCATGTGGAATGATCATTTATTTACTTTGATGTATTTCAAACACATTTATTTTATTTCCACAACACTATATTCTAGGTGCCACCTGTTGAAACATTTATTAAAACCTGATCAACAATGAAACTTCAAGTAGAACTGCACTCTGGATCAAGTTATTTTTGTCACTATTCTGTAGAACTTTTCACCTTGATGTATTGAAGTAAAATAAAAAAAGGTTTCATTATGGATTTTGTAAGTAATTAATAAAGAGGTTAGTGGTTCCATACACATAATATTGTTTTTCCAGGTTCTAATATGATCGTAGGCCTCAATCAAATGCCCAGGCAGGATGAGTTGTGTTTCTAGCATCCGCTACCAGCTGTTAAATTGAGTTATCGGTAAGAAACATGGTATACTGGCATTGTATGACAAATCACGTGTCTTATTGCTATCATAACTGATTGCCCAGGTCACAGTAAATCAGCCAAAATAAATGTTTTGTCATATCCATGGTAAATTGTCTCTGTTGGTTTCCACCAATCAAAATAGACAGTTTAATATTATTAACACTGTACAGTCTTTCAAATGGCTTTTTCGTTTTTTATGTTAAATTACTTAGAGAAAACAGCGCCAGTGGTTTTAATGACCCAATACTTGACCTCGGTGAGTGATGGTTCTATTCTAGTGGACTGCAGGCTTTTGACAGGTCAAGTCCCAGTCCCCACACGGCCAAGTATTAACGTTTAAATTATTTCAGAACTATTTCCTTGCCCTTTCACTCATGGTTTAATAAGGTCACACCTTTTCTAGAAGGTGTACTTGACACCTCATTAAGCAGTCACTAGATCAGACAGGGAGGGAGGAAGCGTAGAGACTGTGATGTTTCTTGCTAGAAACTGGTCTTTTTTATATGAATTAAGAGGAAATGGCACCCTGTTCCCTTGAGCCCTTTGTGAACGTAGTACCTTAAGGGGAATAGTACTCTGTGTAAGGCTACATTCATTCAGTTGGCTGGTGTTTTTGTTTACTGTTCTGTCACCCTGTTTCAACTGAACCCTGGACCCCAGAGATTTAGTGATTTAGAATACGCACTTATCCAGAGCAACTTACAGTGAGTACAGGAACATCCCCCTGGAGCAACTTATGGTCAAGTACCTTGCCCAAGGGCACAAAAACATTGTGGTCCAGTCAGGAATCAAACCGGCAACCTTTCGACAACAAGTCTGACTTCCTAACCACTGAGCCACAACTGTGTATTGGGGATGTTTTGGGAAAGAGAAACTATATTTTGGCAGGTTTTCGTCAAAGTGTTCATATGGGCTCTAGGCTGACCTATATCACAGAGACCCGTAAGGACATAGAAGGACTCAGAGACCCGTAAGGACATAGAAGGACTCAGAGACCCGTAAGGACATAGAAGGACTCAGAGACCCGTAAGGACATAGAAGGACTCAGAGACCCGTAAGGACATAGAAGGACTCAGAGACCCGTAAGGACATAGAAGGACTCAGAGACCCGTAAGGACACAGAAGGACTCAGAGACCCGTAAGGACATAGAAGGACTCAGAGACCCGTAAGGACATAGAAGGACTCAAGGTAAGCTTGCCAATTTTTTGGGGGGATGTTTTATTTTTTATTTTACAGGAATCAAGAGGCTAGGGAGAAAGGCATGTAAGGGGAGACAGAGACGAAAGGCACAGACAGTGGCCGAGACAGGCCTCAAACCCAATCGCTGGGGGGGGGGGGGCATGTATGTCTAAGTCGAGAACCGCTTTATCAGACTGGCACCAGAAGCTTGCCATTTTCTTAATGAATCTCTTGAATAATTAATTATAACTATTAATTAATGGGGCCCACCTGTACTATTTGAAAAATCTCTTTGATATTTCCAGGTATGTGTTTTGACAGGTTTAGTCGGGTGTGAAATGTTTGCTTGGTCATAAATGCAACCATTGCACAAAGCTATCCTGATTGTCACCTCATTGTGATTAATGGAAAAAAGGATCTAGGACATATGACAATAAATAATGTATATCAATATTTTTATGCTGGAGTCAAAAAAATTAATGAATCTCAGTTGCATCAAACTTATCAACATGTAGTTCATAATGTCTCTTATCTGTAGCCAACCGTAGCGTGAATTATGCCTCCATAAACTGCTCTGGTTCATAGCAACTTTTCAAATATCTTATGCAAATGCCATGCAAATAAGAACACTAAGACTTTCAACATATAAGCCTCTCGTTCGTTAGACCTTTCAGGATACAGCCGTATGAACGAAGCGCCAAGCGCAAGGTGGACTCTTAACTACTTCAAACGAAATAAAATCAACAGTGAAAACTGGAAAATTTCTTAGATAATTCAATTTCTGTGACCCAACTCTCATGGATAATTCAGTAACTGTTTCAGATTTAATGTAATTGTGTAAAAAAATGTAGGGACTAAGAGTGCTGGTTGTTGGAATTGAGGACTGATCAATCAGCAACCATTCGGTACCGTTAGGTCCATAAGTATTTGGACATTATCTATGCATTGTGGTTAAAATAAAGAAATGAATATGACCTTAAAGTTAGGGTATTTACATCCTAATCAAGTGAACAGTGTTGGAATTACAGCACTTCTTAAATGTGGACCCCCACCCAATTTTAGCAGCTCAAAAGTAGTTGGACAAATGACCATACACCTGAATGAAATTGTGGGCTTTAATCCTTGTTTGCAAATCCTTTGCATTAAATTTCTGCCTGAAGTCCGGAACGCATAGACATCACCAGATGCCGGGTTTCTTCTCTGGTGACGCTCTGCCAGGCCTTTACTACAGCTGTCTGGAGTTCCTGCTTGTTCTTGGGCTTCAGCAAATGAAATGCATGCTCAGTTAGAGTCAAGACAGATGATTGACTAGAACATTCCACTTCTTTGCCTTAAAATTGTCTTGCTTTTGCAGTATGCTTTGGGTTATTATCAATTTGAAGTAAAATCCAAGGAGCCTGCTGCAATTTAGCTTGATCTTAGCAGATAATATAGCCCTAAAAACCTCAGCTTTGTCACCTGTCATATCATCAATAAATAGAAAGGAACCAGTTCCATTGGCAGCCATACATGCCCATGTCCCAACACAACCTCCACCATGCTTCACTGATGAGATTTTTTTTTGAGGATTACCAATGGTTTACGTCTTGTTGTAAACACTGTATTTACTGTACTTAAGTCTTCTCTTGATTGTTGACTTTGACACAAATACACCTACCTCCTGGAATGTGTTCTTTATCTGGCAAAGTATTGTTAAGGCATTTTCTTTCACAGAAAAAATATTCTTCTGTCATCTACCACAGTTGATTTTCGTGGTCTCCCAGGTCTTTTGGTGTTCCTGAAGTCACCAGTGCATTCTTTCCGTTTAAAAATGTACCAAATAGTTGATTAGCCCATCATGATGATGGCTTGCTTCAATATGCTGTGGAAGAAATATGACTTTCTGAAATATGAATATGTTTATTAACCTAACTGTATGCTGTTGTTGTGTAGCTGTGTTGGGTTAGTGAGCTTTGGTTTCACACTCCCTCATGGTCACCAGTATATATCTCTTTATCTGTCTATCATTCTTCCCTCTCCATGGTTCTCTCACCTCTTTACCACTCTCTCGGTCTTTCTCAAGCATTCTCTCACATTCCTCCAGTTCTCCTTCTCCTAGGAGCGTCTGACTGGGGTTAACAGTATAGTTTACCCCAGAGAGCTGCCCCTCTAGGAATTAGCCTCAGAATCTTTAACTTCCTTTCCTTTTAACCAAAACAATGCAGAGGACAACAATAATATTGTAAATCAACAGCGAATTACTTCGTAGGCACCAACATAGGAGTTGCTAGAGAGAACATGATGAGGTACGGTACCCACCTCTGACTCTCCACCTGGCTATTATAGAGGCTGTGCTGGACCAATTTGCAGCATCTCATGTTGAATCCTCGGGCATCGCCAGAATGCTGTGCCTAGGATACGAACTCATCACAGAGCTTCAATAATATGTCAACAGAATGTTTTAGTTATCTTATTTCTTCACTCCAGAACCTCACCACGCCTCCCTGTCCGTATTGCTAACTTGCTTCTAGAAGACAACCATCATCCAAAAAAGTTTAAATTGCATAAATGACTACTGCCATGTTGCATTCATACCAGTATACATGAAGTGCTTGGAAAGACTGGTCATGCCCCAGATCAACGCCATCCCAGACACTGTAGACCCCCTTTAATTTCCATACCACCCCAACTGGTCAGATGATGCCATAGCATGCTGCAGCCTCACCTAGAGAAAAATAACATCTTTGTGAAAAATTGTGTTCAATGACTACAGCTTAGCATTAACACAATAATCACCTCCAAACTCATCAACGAGCTGAGGTCAGTGGACATGAAGACCTCTCTGTGTAATTGGGTACTGGACTACAACTGACTGAAAACAACTGACCCAGAACACTTAGAGCACACCTCTGGGAGCCTCCATTGTTCTTGTCATTTCTTATTCAACCCACTCCTGCACTTTCTGTAAAGTACACACGGCTGTCAATTTGCTGATGAAACGACAATGGTGGGCCAATCATCAACGATGCTGAGAGGGAAATGATCAAGGACCTAGCATCGTGGTGCCAAGACAACGACTTCACCATGGACGTCAGCAAAACCAAAGAGGTGATCATGGACTAGAGCATGCGGAGAAGAGAGCACGGCTACATGCTCATCAACAGGGATGAGGTGGAGGAGGATTCTCAGGGTCCACATAAACAAGGATAATATTTTACAAATACATATTAGTAATTTAGTGGTCGCTCTTATCCAGAGGTACTTATAGTGAAATCCCCCTGTAGCAGCATAGGGTAAAGTGCCTTGATCAAGGACACAACACCATTTGGCAGTTGGGAATCAAACCGGCAACCTTCCGCCTATAGTTCTGCTCTGCTGCTAACTCTAACATCCATGTGTAGATACTGTATTACCCTGCTGCTCTGATGCTCGGTATTGGTATCAGTGATATTAGCCTTGGTTTTACTTGGTATCGGATTGAATCAAAATTCTTCGTATCAGTCATCCCTACCAAGGTCTTAGGCTTCATTCGATGCCACTTGAAAAGACTCACTAGGGGGCGGGCACTAAATTCGCTTTGAATTGTGGACCTTGTAGTATTTTAAGTGCAGACTGATACAGAAAGGGCCCGAAATGGACTCTTGGTTGTTCTCGGATGCATTGGCACGCATAGCATTGAATAGAACTGAAATAATCTATGGTAACATTTGTAAATACTAAATTAAGAAACTGATTTAGTGGGGGACATTCCTTTAACATTAAAACCTACAGTAACACAACCAAGTAGTTACTGAACTGTGAGCAAGCTTGTGAGCAAAACTGTAGTACTTTGTGGTTTTTACTGTGCTCAAACGTGCTAGAAAAGAAGTGATGCAGTGCTAAACTTACTATATCTAAAATATGCCACTTATTCTGGGCTTCCAGTCTGTAGTGTCTGCAGGCACAGCCACTGAAGGTGAGGATGTTCTGTGACAGACGGTGGACAGAAGGTCAGACACAGCTCTGTGGCGTCCCATCACAGAAAACGTCCTGTGTGTTTCTCTGCTTTGCTCTGAGGACTACCTTGTGAAGGGTGCCACAGAAGCTCGTTTGATATCAGCATGCTATAAAGGGATCCAACCACACCAGGACGCGGCCCCATGGGGACGGTAGGAGAACCCCTGGGTAGACGGAGGGAGACATCTTTATCACTCCATTATACCTGGGCCCGAGCCAACGCACTACGCTGTAGGAAATTGTTCATTAGCTATTCACACTGCTGCTTAAACCAGCTACAATGATTACTGAAGACATCGGATTACTTATTTATAAAAACGAATTCTGACCATACAGTTAAGACACCCCTGACAATGTCCATGATTTTCATTTATAAATAATTGGGTTCAGTAGTGAAATTAGGTTATTGGATGACAGAAAATGTAAATTTGGGCACCCCAACAGAAATATCATAGCAATCTTTAGTTGAGCCTCCTTTAGCAGAAATAACAGCATATAGATGCATCCTATAGCCTGTAATGATATCTGGATTCTGGATGAAGGAATTTTGGAGCTGACTTGTGCGTTTGCATACCTCAAAAGACTCTGTTTGTGGCGTGTGTTCAGAAAAGGCTTCTTCCGCATCACTCTTCTCCTTGTGCAAAGTGTGCTGAATTGTTGAACAATGCACAGTGACACCATCTGAAGCAAGATGATGTTGTAGGTCTTTGGAGGTGGTCTGTGGGCTGTTTTTGACCGTTTTCACCATTCTTCCGATATTTTACTTGGTCCAATGGCCTGCCACTTCTAGCCTTAACAAGAACTGTGCCTGTGGTCTTCCATTTCCTCACTATGTTCCTCACAGTGGACACTGACAGGTAAAATCTCTGCAATAGCTTTCTGTAGCCCTCCCCTAAACCATAATGTTGAACAATCTTTGTTTTCAGGTCATTTGAGCGTTGTTTTAAGGCCCCCATGTTGCCACTCTTCAAAGGAGAGGCAAGGAAAACAACAACTTGAAATTGGCTACCTTAAATACATTTTTTCTTCACGATTGGATGCACCTGTCTATAAGGTTCAAGGCTTAATTAGCTCACCAAATCAATGGTGTGTTCCAATTAATCAGTGCTAGGTAGTTACAGGTATTGAAAACAATACAATGACAAGGGTGCGCAAATGTATGCACCTGTCTAATTTCGTTTTGATACATATTGCACATTTCTTGTTAATCCAATTAAATTAATTTCAATACTGAAATATGAATGTGTCCTTCAGTTATTTGATAGATCAAAATGAAATTGCTGATTTAAACACCCAATTTTTTATAAATGATAATCATGGAAATCGTCAAGGGTGCCTAAACTTTTGCACACGACTGTTTGCCTGTGATTTCTTGCATGTTATTAAAGAGTATAATTACCTGTTGTCCTCAGGTATACTTTGACTTTCAAGTCACACCCGAGTCATCTTCTGTGGACTGTGATTTCTTAAACTGAACTGTTTGTCCTGCATGACTAAGCCTGTCAGCTTCTGGCCCACATTTCCCTGCTTCATCAGGCTGTGCGGAAGGATCTTCAGCAGCGTGCACGTGTTTGTGCGTGTGTGTTTGTGTGTGTGTGTCTGTTTGCGTTGTGTTAACAGTGGTGCTGCTGTGATGGTAATTCTTCTCTCCTGTGGGCATTTTGATATCCTGAGATGGTTCCTGAACCTAAAGCAACTTCCTCCGTAAGAATGACTGATTCTGCATTGTGACTCTCGCTCCGATCCAACAGGTCGTCACAGATTCCCTGAAGTACCACAGAGGGGGAGTGCTGGTCTGAACGACCCACAGTGTGTATGTTAGATCAGCACCACACGTCCGTAGAAGCTGAGTCAGTGTTACTGAACCACACCACAGGGAGGGCCAACCATGCCAGAATAGCACAACTGCTCGTGTGAGATGTTCATACAGTAAAAACACGCCATTCCACCACGTGTTAATATCAGCAGCTCCTAAATTAGGAGGAGCAAAATGGCTTAATACCATCCCAGACTGTTCAGGTTTTTGTCAGACCGGCGCTATTATCCCTTCCGATTCTTTGTGCTCGGTAGGGCATGTGCATGCTCAATCATGGTTGTTGGCGAAGGAATGGGCTCTCCTCCTGGCGCGTGTATTTAAAAATACTTCCTGGATGCGCGACCAGTTTGATATGGAATAAAACAGCTTGACCGAAATGTGCTTCAAAGTGGTGTGTGATGTTTTATTAATAATGTCATCAATGTAAAACATAAAATAAAATGCACATCATAATTTATTCACATCTAATCACATCCACATGCACCCCCCCCCCCCACTGAACAGAACAGCCCTCCCACCCACACCCCCACAGCATCCCCTCCAACCACATACACCCAACACTTAAAGCATAAAGCAATGTAAAAAAACACACACAAGCAGACCAGGATAAAAACACAGAAATTAAAAAAGGAAAAGCATAAATAAACACATATTTTGAAAAGGAAACTAGGCTAACATCTAATGGGCTACTCAGAGAGGCCCTCAAAGTAGGAAATAAAAGGCTTTCACCTTTGTGGAGCCCGGAAGAGAATACTTTATTTTCTCTAACTGCAGGAAGAACATAATATATCTGAGCCAATGAGAGACTGAGGGTGGCTGGGAAGACTTCCACTGAAAGAGAAATCTCTGTTGAGCCAATAGTGTAGTGAAAGCTACAGTGTCTGCATGTTTTGGGTCAAATGAAAGTAAGTCCTCCAGAACACCAAAAACAGCTATCAAGGGACAGGGGCGCAGGTGAATTTTAATTAAACAGGATGTAGTTGAGTTAACTCTGTCTATAGCCTCAACCCACCACTCCTCCGTGAATTCATGTCAGGGTTTTCTCTCCACGCTCCTGGTTCCCTTTTCTGTGTTTTGTTTGTCTTTTGTTTGTTTGTGTGTCATTTCTGTGCACCTGAATCACCAGTTCCTGTTCTTCCTACACTCCATGAAGGCACCAGTCCTATCATCACTGATCCCGCTCACCTGGTACCTCTGCAGCAGCTTGGGTTGATTACCATCCTCCCTTTATTAGGTAGGTGTTGGCAGTCAGTCTCTGCCGGATTATTAAACCACACAGTGCATTTGACTAGTGTCGTTCTATTAGGGCTGGGCGATATTCACATTGCGATACAATAATGCACTCCAGAGCCTGTTTGCCTGGCAACACTATATAATGCCTGCAACACGAACTCGGATATTTCATTTAAGAAATAATCGCGCTAGTTTTAATTAATTGCAATAAACATTGTGAATTCATTATAAAGCTAGTGAATTGTAACCAAATTCAATTGTATTGTGTGTAAAGAAATAATAAGATTATGTGATAGCAAGAATGGCACATTTAACATGTTATTAATAACAGATTAATAAAAGCATTAACAAATAAATTGTACACAAAATTATTTACTATATTGTCAGTGTACATTTGAAAATCTTTCACTAGTCTGTTGTTACCCAAAATCGACTAATTGTAGCAACACATAAACATGGACCCACTACCTGTCTATGCAATGAACAAACAATGATTATTGTAATGAATGAGGAGCGCTATATTTTGAAATGAAATATCCAAGTTCGTGTTGCGAGCACTATATACTGTTGCCAGGCGAACAGGCTCTGGAGTGCATATTAGATCTCAATGTGAATATCGCCCAGCCCTACGTTCTATATATTCTAGCCAGTCTGTGCTTACCATTCCGAGTCCTATTTATTATCCGAGTTGTTTGTTCCTCCTGTTCATTTTGCCATTTCATCTCATCTACAGATACACACCTGGTTCTTGGAGAGAACCCTCACCTACTACTAATCAGCCTGGCTGCAAATCCATTCCTCTATCCACTCAGCCACCTGTACTCCTGTCTGGCGCCCACGTAACCCAGAGACCGTACAGCACCTTGTCTCTACACTCTGTATCCAGTCCACCCGCTGACCACCTCCCACTGTGCCATCTAATGGCAGCCTGTTAGACACCCAGCAAACCTCCATCATCTTCAAACTTGTTCTGTGACCTACCTGGATCCTCCTTACCACTCATCACCTTGTTCTGCTTTCTCCAGTCCAAATTTACTACTATTACAATAAATATTATTATTGTCTCTTACCTGTGTCATCCGCTGCTTTTGGGTACTTCCTGTTGTCTGAGCCAGATCCTGTAAATTCAACACCCATTTTCTGCTCCCATGCAGATTTAGTTTTGTTGGTGGAATGTTTGTCAAAACCGATAATACATTAATTTACCTGAGAGATTGTTTTCTCTCTGGGCATCAGAGTCAATAGAGCATCCCAGGCCTAGATAGGTAGATTAGATAGATTACCAGTGTAGCAAGAGGGGTGCACTGGGAGAGCAGAACACGGTGGAGCCTATAAAGAGGTAGACATGCATGATAGTATCTCTAGTTATCTCTAGAATGCAAGTAGAATGGGAGCTTTTGAAAGTTGGCCGCCCAATTGTAATAAAGAAAAATGGGAAGAGCAAACGCTTCACTGAATATGCATCTCTGAAGTAAAGACTTACTGACTCTAGGTACCTTTCCAACCCAAATGAATAACAGCCTGATTAATTGACTTGAAAAACCAACTGGCCAAGAACAATGGGATAGACTGAAAAAGGTAAGGAAATTTGGGTAAACTATTCATTTTAACAGCATACATTTGTCCTGAGTGACAGAGGGAAATTACCCCACCTCAAAAAATCAGCGTTCATCTGAGTGAGAAAGGGGCAGTGAAGAGGGCACGTAACGAGTGAGTCACCTTCACTGCAAGATACTTGAAGCCAGAGTGGTTAAGCTGAAAAGGCAAGTCTTTCTGCTGATGCTGCAAAGCTGCTGAGTTGATTGGGAAGCACTCACTCTTTTGGAGATTACAGATGTTCCTCATCTAATTTGAGGCACTCATACTGCGTCAATGTACGGTACATTAAGTGAATGCATAGTGGCCATAAATAGTGGTGCTAGACCATTTAAAATTGTCTGAAAAATACAAAAAAAAGCAGATACATTCTATTGGGCCTATATGATCTGATCACAACATTTAGTATATATTATTGTATTCAAACAGACATCATGTTTTTAGAAGACACACAGAAATCTGAGATTGTACCCATAAATACACGAACACAGTTGTGTACTCCATCCTTATTTTCAGAGGACGCATAGCATAATGGATTTTTTTTTAAGCCCACTGCATAGATGTGTCGAGCCATGTCAAAACAATTTCTCTGCATAGGATGATGTGATGTTATTCGATGCATATGATAAATAAACAACTTTGAACTTTGAGCATAATGGATTACGCACTGCTTTTCAACCAGACTTTACGGGTTCGAAACACAAATGTAGATGATTTTTGTGGGGATAAAAGAAATAGAAAGATATGAAGGTGTTACTAATCCCCTTCATCAGAAATTAAGCTTTCAGAATAATCTTTCATTTGTGGAATCAGATGGGTGGTGTAATGTTTACTCCTATGAACAATGAACAAACTCTCAAAGGTTAAAAATGAACAATAATGTTTATTCTCACAGAGGAAAGTCAACCAAGGTGTACGGGGAAGAAAAAACATACAAAGTATGGGCTACGGTACATAGGATAGGCCAAGACAGAATCACAACAAGCAATGCAGGGGTCAATCCAGAATAACAATCCAAGTTCTTGAGGGCAAAGGTACAAAGGTAAATCCAAGGCAGAGTAATCCAAAATACAAGCAGAGGTCAGACCGGAACAACAATATAGAAATAGAATGCTCAGTAAATAAGAAA
>JACXGM010013244.1:11498-23313 GCA_016801145.1 Umbra pygmaea | reverse complement strand
AAATACAAAATGGAGTGATCAGGTGTGGTGAATAATGATAATTGAGTCCGGGTATGGGAACTGTAGTTCTTAGGAGGTATGACTAGGGAAGCTGTAGTCCACAGGAAGTAGAACTGATGTATGGGAATTGTAGTTCTGAGCGGGATGGAATAGGGAAGTGGCAGTGTCCAGGGAAGGGGAACTGGGAATCGTTACAGTAACTAATGTTTAGAGTTGAAGAAAGGAGTTTCATTCTGACCAGCATTAGGTGTTTTGGAGCCAGGAGAGAGCAGGAAATAAGGAGGGTGTCTATTGTTTGAAGTGTGGGCCATCTGGGTTTTGGGAGGGGTTTTGCTATAGGATAAAAAGGCTGTGTGAAAGATGTTACTGGTCTTTTTCCTATTTGAGAATGGAATAAACACCGGCACTGTTTTTGTGAGAAATAGTGTCTATTTGCTCTTTTTACAATGCTCATGTCTTTCTTTCTTTGATTAATAATTAGATACTCCAAATGTGAACACAGACTCAATGTAAGAAGTTGCTACCTCCCACAGAGGTGATAAATGCTTTTGCGACCAAGATGCAACGGATCGCTAGGAGTTGCTACAATGAGCAAGAGCCATTAAACAGCTCTTCACAGTGCGTTTGGTGTGTTGCTCATCTATTGTCATAAATACTTCTTCCCAAGCACAATTTTTCTTCTTACCTTCTGTTGCTGTTGTCATCTGCATAAGTTAACTTCCTAGCAATAGCTGTAGTTACCATAATTAGCTAGGAGTTTATATAAAAGCTCTAAAGCCTACAGAAGTCTGACTCAGAAGTGCAAGTGTGACGTCACTAAGACATAAGCTGTATCCCTTCTAAAACTGACAAGATTGATTAGCGCATGAATGCACAACCGTAACCAGACAGATTATTAAAGTGACAAGGACATGCATTTCATGTATCAAACAAAATATTATTATCTTTTTCAGCTGATAGACTGTCTGTCTAGCTAACAGACTACAGTACTTTGACAAGGAGAAATGGATCCTGTTTCGAATAAGCCGGGTAGTGATGTGACAGTCTGTACTACCACTAGTACTAAAGCTTGGAGCTGGTTATCAAACCTAGCGAGACTTTTAGTAAGACACAAAACACACAACTTTCTGGTTTAAACATAAATCTAGTTAGTTAGCAAGCCATTTGCCCCAAAAACATTTTCATGAATGGCTTACCTGTTTAAAACGTAGTTTTTAGTTACTTTCATCAAGACTTGAGTCGTTCAAAACAGGAAATGACGTCAGACTAAAGGAAAGAACCAGATTGACTGGAACAGAGTCAGATATGATTTCAAGAAGGCTAGCAAGGAGATTGAACATTTACAAATCGTTGCACACAAATCATGAGGAATATTTGCGTCAAAATTCTTTAAACAAACAGGAACCTATCCACAAACTCATTTTGCGATCCACAAATAAAGGACATTCCACAAACTCAGTTTTTCACTTTGTATTGATTATGTCACACAAAATATATCTTCTAGAAATGGAAATTGTTTGCAGATTTTAAGTTATATTTGTGGATCATGTTTCTTATTTAGAGATAATAAAGTATTTGTTTGTAGATTTTGAAATAGTTTGTTTGCAGATTGTGACTTTTATTTGTGAATCGTGTTTTTTATTTTTAGATCATAACGTATTTGTTTGAGAATTTTAAATGGGTTTGTTTGCAGATTGACAATTCTATTTGTGGACCGTGTTTCCTATTTACAGATCATGAGGTATTTGTTTGTAGATTTTCTTCATTTGCAAATATTTTGCAGTAAAAAACATAGCTAAACTTGAGTCAAAATGTTGAAAGCAAATAGGAACCAATCCACAAACATTACATGATCCACAAATCCAAAAAGTACAAATTGTTTTTTGCAGATAGTGAATTATATTTGTGGATTGTGTTTTATATTTGTGGATTGTGTTTTATATTTGTAGATCATAAGTAACTTGTTTGTGGATCTTTTATTTGTGCATCATGTTTTCTATTTACAAATTGTAGAATATTTTTGTGACTTGTAGTCTGCGCATTTGCAATATTATTGAAGCAAATCTATCTCCATACCCGTGCCTGTCCGTGTGCCCATGGCTGTCCTAGTTCCCGTGCCTGTGACTGCCCCAGTCCCTTGCCTATACCGGTCCCTGTGTCTGTGATTTCCACAGTGCCAGTGCTTGCCCCGGTCACTGTGTCTCTGTGTATCTCTGTCTGTTTGTGTGTCTGTTTGTCCTGTTTCTGCCCAGGTTCCTGTGCCTTATTCGGTTCCGGTGCCTGTTCTGCCTCAGCACACCAAGCCTCGTCCTGCCTGGCCTCCGCTTCTGCCTCGGCCTCTGCTTCGGCCCGCCACGCCTCCTCCAGCCTGGCCTCCTCCTTCCTGGCCTTGTCCTGCCTGGTCTCCTCCTGCATGGCCTCTGCCTCTACCTCGGCCTGCCAAGCCTTGTCCAGCCTGGCCTCATCTTGCCTTGCATCCTCCCACCTGGCTTCCGCTGCGCTCACCTGCATCCTGGCCTCCACCAGGCTCTCCTGCTGTCTTGTCTCTACCGGGCTTTCCTGCTGCCTGGCCACAATTCCCCTGTACATGTAAATCTTAGTGTCTGTGTAGTCTTGTCTTTGTATTCCTTGGTTGTGTTAGTCCATTCCAGGTTTTAGTTCTGCCATTTATGAGTTCTTCTTGTCTTTAGTTTTGGTTTACGCTAGTTTTATCACATGGTTTTTGTTATCCAATCCCCTTTGTTAAATCCCCTCACAGATGTATAATCAGTCCCCTATTTAAGTTCTCTTTTGTTCTAGTTTACTTAGCTTGTCATTAATTTGTGTTCTCCGTTCATCATTAAACCTACCTGTTCCCATTGTCATGAGTAATTCAGTGTTCCTTGAAAGTCTCCTTTGTTAGTATAGTCTGCTTAGTATCCTATGTTATTTTAGTTAGGGTTAATTGCTTGTTCCATTTTGTTGTTTTGTATCATTCTTAGTTAAGCATTTATTAAGTTTTTTGTTTATTTTTTGCTTCAACTATTTTCTTCTACTGGATTGTTTTAGTTTACAAATAAACTTCACTTTATTTTGTATTATCTGACTCCGGCCTCATCCCTGTGTGAAAGCATGACAAACTGCCACCACTTCTACATGTTTCACTCCACATACACATATGTTATATCAAAACGTTAATCTATTCGTGCTGTCTCTACACATGTCAATATCTAAGCAATATCAAAGCCTAATAGTTCTTACACTATTACCATTTATTTGAAACTTACTTTCTCCTTTGACATTCATTGAATCTCTACTCTAGCAAACTTTAATTTTATACCCATTTTATAACCTGTCTGGGTCTAAACAGACTCCAATTTCCCTTTCTACTTACCCTGAAGCTAGCTGATGTTCACCATCTCAGGGCAGATTGTTGATGCAGAGGGAAATAGCTGCTGGTTCCCAGTGATGGGAATAACGGCGTTATAAATAAACGGCGTTACTAACGGCGTTAGTTTTTTCAGTAACGAGTAATCAAACTAATTACTGTTTTCCCCGTTACAATGCCATTACCGTTACTGACAAAATAAAATGTGGCGTTACTTTAATTAAGCTCAATGAAGCGCTAGCTTCCTTTCTGCAGGACCTGCAAAGTTTTTTTCTCTGGTGTGTGGGTGTGTGTGTGTCAGGGGGGTGGTAGACAACCACAACTGATGATGATTGGCTTAGAGTACATTTCCATCGTTTGCCAACCAACCAGAGGCAGAGTAGGGCGGGTGTTCACTGTTCAGTTCACACACGCACAGACAGTTGCACACACCAACGACCAGGAGTCAGAGCGATGGAAAGTCAAACGAGTTCAAAGGTAGCTTTCTGAACTGTAAGTATAATAAGCACTACTTTTCCCTCGTTGAGGTAAAACTCAAGAATGTTTATGTAACGTTCAACTTATGTACAGGAAGAAAGACACTCCACGTCGGTGGCAAGTAATTCGAATCTAATGAAACACCGCATCGTCACATGCCGCCACAAACTAGTGGCCAAGAATGCAGCTGATAACGTGAGCTCCGCTACAAAAGGAGATTGAGCTAAGACATCAAAGCAACTTAAACTAGATTTTTATCCAACACCGCAAACTCTTATAACTCAGACTAATATTTGATTCTAAAAAAATACCTGTAGAAAAGTGCTACCAGGACTCAAGTTGTTTGTTTGAGGTGCTCTTTGGATGGGAATCATAAATATCAAATCATCAGGGAATTCCAAGGCACTCTCCTAATTTAAAAAGCCTTTATTATATGGCTAGGTCATCAAGAACCTTCAAAAAGGAAACACTCCAACGCGTTTCGGCATACAAGCCTTCGTCAGGGAGTCAACTGATTTAAAAAAGGCAAAGACTTCCTTATACAGTATACTTAAAAAACACAAATCAGACTTTCTTATATACTTGGTGTTTTTAAAGTATATAAGGAAGTCTTTTTGCCTTTTTGAAACCTGTTGACTCCCTGACGAAGGCTTGAATGCCGAAACCCGTTGGAGTGTTTCCTTTTTTAAGGTTCTTGATGACCTAGCCATATAATAAAGGCTTTTTAAATTAGGAGAGTGCCTTGGAATTCCCTGATGTTTTAATATTTGATTCTATTTAGTGTCCATTTCATTCATTTAACATATTTCATATTGGGGGCTTCCAAGTTATTTGACATACTTGATTTTTTTAAGTAACACAATAGTTACTTTCCCTGGTAAATAGTTACTTTTAAAATGATGTAACTCAGTTACTAACTCAGTTACTCTTTGTGAGAAGTAACTAGTAACTATAACTAATTACTTTTTTAAAGTAACATGACCAACACTGCTGGTTCCATAGTAAGAAGTATCTGTGCAATATCCATCTTTGCAATATCCATCAACAACCACAAAGAAAAAATCTGCCAACTCTGAACTAGCCTAAAGTAAACAGCAAAACTCATGAAACAAGCAACCCAATTGGATGAATTCGTATTTTTCCATTTATTTTCCATTTATCTGCCTCGATTTTCTAAAATGCACGGGCCTCAACCATGTTTTTCTATATTCTCTAAATGCACATGATATATAAGCAGTCTCTATTTCCTAAAATGCATAATGTGCTTGGATACAATTAGAGTGCATGACAGTAGGCTACAGCCCTCCAATCTACCACCACATTTTCCTCTTAAAACACCATGAACCACTATTGGTCCATTAATAATTTACTGTGTACATTACAATGCACATCATGCAAATACAATCTAATGCATATTTTAGACACAACTTTTTGTGTAATTATTTTTCATTGTCATATATAACACATTATCAATGGTGATTCTGTAACGCTTCCCAGTTACTCTTTCCTGAGAACTACATCTTAATGTTAAACATTTAGAATCCAGCATCACACTCTCTGCTATGCAATCAGGTTTCCGCGCTGGCCATGGCTGCACCTCTGCCACACTCAAGGTCTTAAACGATATCACAAATGCCATTGATAAATGACACTACTGTGCCGCTGTTTTTATTGACCTAGCCAAGGCGTTCGACTCAGTCAATCATTACATCCTTATTGGTAGACTCCGCAGCCTTGGCTTTTCCAATAACTGCCTCGACTGGTTCACCAACTACTTCTCTGACAGGGTTCAACATGTCAAATCTGAGGGTCTGTTTTCTGGACCTATGGATGTCTCTATGGCGGTGCCACAGGGTTCGATTCTTGGGCCGACACTTTTTTCTGTGTATATCAATGATGTTCCTCGTGCCTCCGGTGACTCTCAGATTCACCTCTATGCAGATAACACCATTCTATACACATCTGGCCCTTCATTGGACTCTGTATTAACTAACCTCCAAAAGAGCTTCGACTCCATTCAACATGCCTTCTATAACCTTCAACTGCTCTTAAATCCCACCAAAACTAAATGCATGCTTTTCAACCGCACACTTCCCATACCCGCCAACCTGACTAGTATCTCCACTCTGGATGGGTCCAAACTGGAATATGTGGACACCTACAAATATCTAGGTGTCTGGTTAGATTGTTCACTCTCTTTCCAGAGACACATTAACACACTCCAATCTAAAATAAAATCTAGAATTGGCTTCTTATTCAGAAACAAGGCCTCCTTCACCTATGCTGCCAAAAAGACCCTGGTAAAAATGACCATCCTTCCAATCCTTGATTTCGGGGATGTCATTTACAGAACTGCCTCCACCTCCCTACTTAAAAAGCTAGACGTAGTCTATAATAGTGCTATTCGATTTGTCACCAATGCCCCATTCAACACCCACCACTGTGACCTATATGCATTAGTGGGCTGGCCCTCATTACACACTCGGCGCCTGACCCACTGGTATCACCTAATTTACCAATCAATCCTAAGAAAAACCCCCCCTTACCTGAACTCACTCCTCACCATTGCCTCACCCCCCCGTAATCTGCGCTCATCCAGGTAAATCTCCCTGAACACTCCTAAAGCCCACACCTCTCTTGGCCGAAATTCATTCCAGTTCACCGCAGCTAATGACTGGAACGAGCTACAGAAGACTCTGAAACTTGTGACCACTGTCCCCCTCACTTCCTTTAAATCACGACTATCAGAGCTTCTGCCTAACCACTGCACCTGCTGACCCCCCCCTTCACATGTGCACTACCTTTCCCTATCTGATCCACTACCGTAGCATTTTGCCAAATAAGCACCTCTGTATATACTGACTTGAACAGTATTATATATATTTTTTTTGAATATATTATTCACCAACTGTTATTTGCACTGTTACCATTTGCACAGTCATACTAGTGTTAACTTATTCATTGTATTTGCCTGCCACCTTGTATAATAATTAAATCTACCTCTGAATCTCTGATTTCTTTGCACTAATTGTACATGTACTTGCATCTACCTTGTTCAATTCTGACTGTATTTTTTATCTTTATTTCTTACTCTACCCTTTGTGTAATTCTTGTGTATTTGTGTGTAACACTGTCTGTACAAGCTTTATCTTGGCCAGGTCGCCGTTTTAAATGAGAAATTGTTCTCAACGTGCCCACCTAGTTAAATAAAGGTTAAATAAATAAATAAATAAAATCTTCCCCTTCCTGGATTGCTCAGAACTACAATTCCCATAGCCCGGACTCAATCACCCTAATTCTGTACACCTGCACTCACCCAGTCCATATATAAAGCACACACACACCATTGCCTATTTGCAAGGTATTGTGAGTATTGTTTCCCTATTACTGAGCTTTCTAATTCTATGTTGTGGTTGATTTACCTTTGTACCTTTGGCTATAATCAGGGATTGTTATTCTGGCTTGACCCGTGCTTTGATTACCCTGTCTTGTGTTTTTGGATTATCCCCTGTGCCTTTGCTTTTTAAATTATCATACCTGTTTCTAATAAACATTGTTCTTTTTCTAACTTGGGAGTATTCATTACAGAATCCCTCGCCTAATACAAAACATGGCTGGGAGTGGGCTGTTTTATGGTGGCTGGGTCCAGGAGGATCTTCCATGGGACCTCTATGAAGCCTCCTATGAAGAGTTTGTAGTCAGGGAGGCTACAGATGGGGACTACATCCTTCCCCATCGTGTCTTTGAGACACCTGCCCCTTTTGAAGCTCCTAAGAGGGCACCCAGTCCCTGTTCCAAGACGGTGGCTCCCAGACCCAGTTCCAAGATGGCCGGCAAGAGTTCCAAGATGGCCCCCCAGAGTCCCAAGAGTGCTGCTACCAGCCCCAGTCCAAAGAGTGCTGCTACCAGCCCCAGTCCCAAGAGTGCTGCTACCAGCCCCAGTCCCAAGAGTGCTGCTACCAGCCCCAGTCCCAAGAGTGCTGCTACCAGCCCCAGTCCCAAGAGTGCTGCTACCAGCCCCAGTCCCAAGAGTGCTGCTACCAGCCCCAGTCCCAAGATGACTACCAGCCCCAGTTCCAAGATGGCTACCAGCCCCAGTTCCAAGATGGCTACCAGCCCCAGTTCCACGATGGCTACCAGCCCCAGTTCCAACAGCGACTTCATCTTCACTGTGTTACGGAAAGACCCAGAAGTGGATGGGGACTATCGGGATTGGATGAACCAATGCGGCCAAGCCATCAGTGACCGTCCAGATTTGGTTTGCCAGTTCTTTTCGTGGAGGGCCGGTTTTGGATCACTCAAGACGGAGGCTGAGACATTCCTTTTGAAGCGGCTGCTCACCCGATCCCCTCATCTAATGTCCTGTTTGGAAGCCATTGGGGCCCCTCGATGTCCTGGCAGGACCCTGATAACCCAGGTTCAGACGCCAATATGTCGGGTAGGAAAGGTCTCCATCACGCCCTGACCAGCAGAGGTCTCCACCACGCCCAGTCCACCAGAGGTCACTTCCCAGTCTCGGCCACCAGAGGCCGCGCCACGGCCACAAGAGGCCGCTGTTTCCGTGCCACGGCCAGAAGAGGCCGCTGTTTCCGCGCCACGGCCAGAAGAGGCCGCTGTTTCCGCGCCACGGCCAGAAGAGGCCGCTGTTTCCGCTCCACGGCCACAAGAGGCCACTGTTTCCGCGCCTCGGCCAAAAGAGGCCGCTGTTTCCGCGCCTCGGCCAGAAGAGGCCGCTGTTTCTGCTCCATGGCCACATAAGGCCGCTGTTTACGCTCCACGGCCAGCAGAGGTCGCTCAAGTTCCCCGGCCAGCAGAGGTCACTCAAGTCCCCCGTGCCAGTGTCTGCCCCTGTCCCCGTGCCAGTGTCTGCCCCTGTCCCCGTACCAGTGTCTGCCCCTGTCCCCGTGCCAGTTCCTGCCCTTGGCCCCGCTCCGGTGCTTGTCCCCGGGCTTGTGTTGCCCCGGTCTCTGTGCCCCTCTCTGTGTCTGTCTGTGTCTGTCTGTGCAGTGTCCTTCCAGGTTCCTGTGTCTGCTGTGGTTCCGGTGCCTGGTCCGCCTTTGCCTCGGCCCTCGACGCCCCCTCCGGCCTGGCCACCTCCCGCCGGGCCATTGACTCTGCCTTTGTCGGCCCAGACTCTGTCTCTGGTGCCGCATGCCTGGCCTCCGCCGCGGCCTTCGCTTCTGCCTTGCTTGGCCGGCCCTCCGCCTGCCCGGACTCGGCCGTCCAGCCCGTCATTGCTGCCTCCACCCTCCGGTCCGCCGTTGCTGCTTCGTCCCTCCGGTCCGCTGTCTCCGCCCTCCGGCCCGCCGTTGCTGCTTCGTCCCTCCGGTCCGCTTCTGCTGCCTCCGCCCTCCGGCCCGCCAAGACTCCCTCCACCTGCCTGTTCTGCTCGTCTGCCCCGCCCTGGGGTGCCTCGGCCGCTCTGGTTTCTGCAACTACCGTCTCCTGCCTGGGTCTTCTGCCACCTGGTGTCAGGTGGCATGGTCACTGATAAAGCACACACACACCATTGCCTCTTTGCGAGGTATTGTGAGTATTGTTTCCCTATTACTGAGCATTCTAATTCTATGTTGTTGTTCCACTCTGACCTCTGCTTTATTTTTGGATTATTCTGCCTTGGATTTACCTTTGTACCTTTGCCTATAATCAGGGATTGTTATTCTGTATTGACCCATGCTTTGATTACCCTGTCTTTTGTTTTTGGATTATCCCCTGTGCCTTTACTTTTTGGACTATCATACCTGTTTCTAATAAACATTGTTCTTTTTGTAACTTGGGAGTATTCATTACAGATTCTTTCAGTTCAGTTCATCTTTAAGGTTTCATAGACATAATATATATCAAAATGTTGGCCTGCTTCTTAGGAATCCACAATATAAGTATCTAAGCTGTGAGATTTAAGCTGCTTTGAAACTAGAGCCATATGACGACAGCTACTGCTTTTCCACAGAACTCCAGTGCATCAGGTTGCCATGGATACATTTTGTGTGAAATGCCTAAAGGTGCATTAACTGGAATTTTCCGGATTTAGATTGACAGCAGCTGCTACCTGAATAATCTTCGCACATTTTCTAGACTGCTGCCAAATCCACATGCACATATCTTATATCAAAATGTTCAGCTCCACCCACTGTCACTAAACATGTCATTATCTAAGCCATTACATCAACAGTTTTTATAACATGACTGGTGGTTGATTTCAAAGTGAAGTTCTCCATAGATAGCTATTAGCCTGTCTCATTCGACTGGAGGGATTTTTGCAGTTCCTAGAACATAAGGTTCCTATAATACGTTTTTTCTTGTGTTCCAACAGGAGAAATTTGGGGATTATTTAGTTCCTCGCACCGCAGTTCCTATAATTCTTTCAGCTCCTATTTCAGATCAGGGTCTTTCCCTTTTCCTAGGTCTATGTTGATTGGTCCAACTTATAAATCATGCCCGTCATTTCGTTTGCCTGTTGCGTATATTACATATTATGCTGGAGTCTTTGTCTTCTGGGTTTCTCTTTTAAGTACTCAATTTCTATGACTCCAGCCTAGTTTTTAATTGCCACCATTCAAACTCTGTTATGAGGACATATCAACACAACACTCTTTTTAAAACTTGTGTTGGATGTTGTTTTCAGCCTCGTAATCTGAACCAACAAACAGCAAGCCGCTGATAGAAAACAGCACTACTTGGGCTGAAAACAACCAGATCATCCGCATACATAAGATGATTTACACACTCATCTCCAACCATACACCCAGTGTTACAAACATTACAAACATTTCTTTGAGGAAGCATGTGATCAATTGTTGATAATTCTGCACCTGCTGAGAGGTTGACATTTATTAAACACTTAAAAACACAAACACATACATGCAAATTAATTGTAAAGCCAGAGGAAGTTATTTTTGCACTGGTCTCTTAATTTTTTCCAGAGCTGTATGTAGTCACTTAAATATATGAGTGCCTTGTTGTTTAACTCTTGAGTGGAGTGAATAATCTATTCAAAATAGAGTGGGACCAAATGTCATCTAGTCAGAGTAAGATTTACTCTGTGGGTTTTACTGTGTAGAAATGGTAGTCTCCAGTTTAAGAAAAATATCATATTTTACATGGAATAATGGCATATTGTTGGATATAATTAGCATTTTAATTATGTTTCAAATGATTTTAATGGACTACTTCACTAACCCGATTCTGCTACTTTCCCCTTTTCTTTATGACACACATAAAACATGTTAATCAGATCTTATGAAATATGATAGCATACCATATGACCATATTATGAGGTTAACTAACTAATTCAAGTAATACTGTTGTGAATTATTTGATGTGTTCATCAACTAATAAATTTAGCCAGATTTGGGAGAATGTGTAAAATAGAGCAAAGACTATAATGTTTGAAATCAACAATAAGGCCGGTCGTTTCTGCAGAAAGAACTCTCAATCAACATTTTTCACTTCAGTTATACAAGGAATGACGTCATGACAGGAAAATAATACTAATAAACTACTGGCCTAATAGATGGCATTATTCAAATCTAACCAATAGTTGCCCTTGGATACAACATACATTCAACAGGTTTAAGGCGACATTTAGTCTGGGTCTACCTATAACTGAAACAAGAACAAACACAGCCATTTGTTTTCTATTTGGCCACAACCAGCGGGAACCTTGGCTTCAAAAGACACTTGTATTCATCATTCAAATGTTACCCAGTTGCCGGCAATCTTACATAATCTTATTTAATTAAGCCCCCTTTTTACTCAAGAAGCATTTACAATACCCTGGAAATCCAGAGTTCTCGCGAGAGCACAATTTGAATTTGCTCAGCAAGTTACTCTGGCACCGAGTAATTCTGCTCATTAACTATGCCCTTGTATCCGAGCTGCACCAATCACATCGGTGTATCTGATATAGGCGTGCCAGAGGCTTGTTAAACAGATGACGACACGACAGCGCTGCGACCTCGAAGTCATTAG
>JACXGM010013244.1:0-11398 GCA_016801145.1 Umbra pygmaea | reverse complement strand
TAAGACGGGGCTCAAATCGTTCCTGTTTTATAAAGGGATGTTTTTGCTGTTTTGCGACCTGATACGGCAAGAGTTTTATCTACCAGTTAGCTCCGCCATAGGGTTAGTGAAAACCCACTGGTGATTGGTCGTAGTGTTATCCAATTGCGTACAGTAAGATTTTCAAATGCACGCTTGGTGCCGCCCCTCGATTTGAGTCATTTACATTACTCGAACCCAGACCCTTAATCGTTCAGGATTTGGGTCTGGATTTTTCCAGGCTACATTTACAATACATTTCCCAGAGAACAATCCTTCATAATTACATAAATCATTTTCCCACCATCTTAGAATAACTGGTCTTGCTTTATAATTTCCACATGATCTATAGCTTCTAATAGACACGAAACACACAGGGTAACCTATATAGAAACATAACAAGCACTTCTAGGCATTTAATATCACTTAGTGGTTAGTTCTGACTAATGCTGATCTTTTGAACGGTTTCTGCATAACATATACTAAAATCGCTTGTTAAATGTTAAATTGCATTTCCTCAAAACCGTACTATACACAAGATGCCTATTTCTACACATTTTTATTGATCATCAGTTTATAGTAGAGAAAATTATCCTATAATACCATATCTAATATTCTGTGTCACATTTTAATGTAGTCAAAGGTAATGATGTGTATTACCTAGGCTGACAAATGTTTATTTTCTGAAGAATAATTAATTTGGTTATTATTGGAAAAAAATATTGTTAATTTGTTATCAAATGGTCAATGTAGTAAACGTTAAATTTAGTGTTATTACAGAAACCAATATGGTCCCGTCATAAGATAAAGTTGCAATTTAGCTGTAAAGAAATATTCATTTATTGATAAACACACAATGCTGTAACATCTGCGTTTATATTCTGTATGCCTCATCGTGGGGGCATCTGCTGAGAATGTCCCATGTAATCTTTGGGGGACATGAAAGACAATGAAGATTTTCAACTGTTTAGACCATGAAAAAGTATCTGCCTTGGGTGATGTTAAAGCACCTTCTTAAAGGTGCAATTATGTCAAGATTGCGGTGGCAGTTTTGAAACACAGGTAAAAAAGTGACAAAATGTACACTCATTATGTACAAAAAAATATGACTTTTACAAGGAACTGTTTAAAATAAATATCATATTTAACCTTTTTCACTATAATTAACAACAATTAACTTTCTTCCATCATGTTTCTATTGAAAAATGTATTTATGCGAGAGTTACTCTTTAATTGTTTTATTACCTTATAGCTATTAATAAATGAAAGCTAATGAATTCAACAACAAACCAACTATGCATTGTCAATGGGCATTCTGTATGAATGATAATGGGCAAATCTATCAAGCTTGGCCAAATGTACATTTATTTTGTGAACACATCAAGCTATTTTGTTTTTCAATGGTGCAACTAAGGCTTCCTTAGAAAAAAAATTGTTTGCATGGTTTATGTTTTAGCTCTCATTAAATCTAACTTCCTTGTTGAGGAAATTAGCCTTGGCAGATGTCACCTAGGTTATAATGTATGATGTGATGACAACTGGTTGTGCCGCAAAGTAAGATACGACACTCAACACTTGACACTTGTCAATTTTCTGTTTGACGCGACTGTGGATGATGATGAACTGGAAACAAATGTGCAGGGCAATGAACAACTAATAATATAGTAGATTTTGTAAATGTAGATTCTGTAAATGAATTAACAAGTGAGAGCAAAGGGTTTGGATTGGGGCTACATTGAGGAGTATTGTGATAATTGTTAATTTGGGGAATTGGAGGGAATATATTGGGAAAAATAGGGAGGACCAATGGGACATTTTATACTTTCTAGCAGTCCAAATATTATGGTATTTCATTAAAGCCAAACAATATTTAAGCCATGTTTCTAAGGTGATTTTTAAAAAGTATATCGAGGTAAATAAAATGGAATTAAGGATCTGAGTATGGTAACTGGAGAAATAAGTACAGCCAGCTATAATTGTAATGGATTAGCAGATAACAAGAAAAGAAGAACAGTATTTACCTGGTTAAAATAAATGGAACACAATATTTACTGTTTACTGTACAAGAAACACATTCAACAGCTTTAAAGTGTTTTGGAAAAATGAATGGGATTGAGAAGTCTATGTCTCCCATGGACAAAGAAACTCAAAAGGGGTGATGATATTAATTAAAAATAATACAAATATAAATGTTGAAAATGTCTTTTTAGATTCTGAAGACAGATGGATCGTTTTAAAGATGGTAATTGACTTGAAACAGATATGGCTTATTAACCTATATGGTCCAAATAAAGATCATCCACTATTCTTTAAAGAGATATATGAGAAACTATTAAAATTACAGGCAACACAGGGCTATATAATTATGGTCGGGGATTAGTACAACGTTGAACTCCAGTATGGATAGAAAAGGTAATAACAACATAAACTATCACCCACAAGCACTTAAGGAAATAAATAATTGCATGAACATTCCAGAATTGTGGATATAGGGAGGCTTAAATATCCTAGAATGATAAGATAGACATGGCGGAGGCTTAACCAAGCTAGTCATCTTGATTATTTTTTGACATAATTTTCTCTGCAAAGGTTAAGAAAGTTAAGAAAGGTTAAGAAAGGTTTTCTCTTGCAAAGGTTAAGAAAATGTTGATACAAGAAAGAATGAGGTCAGATCATCCTAAAATTGGCATTTATATTGTTCTTACAGACGTTCCACGAGGAAGGGGGTACTGAAAATCAAAGCTTACTCAAGGATAATTCCTTTTTAGCTAGGACAAAAAAATATATATTAGACTTTTTCACAAATAACATAGGTACAGCAGACCCACTTTTTGTGTGTGATGCCTTTGTAGTTAAGGAATAGAGATTAATACCATTAATATGCACATGAAATTAATACATTAATAATTGATATATTTCCCTTTCCCTTAGGGGCAATGTTCTGAGTTAAACAGATAGATAATAGCTTAATAGAAAGCGTGGGGAATGACCTTATTGATGTTAGTTGCCTCGTAGATATTTAATATCTATAAATCTGACTCCATGTGGTTATGTGCTAAACAAGTTCAACCAGGGCCTCGCGGGCGTGAACTCTGGATCCGCCAGGTAGCTAGCCTGGAGCCTCCGAGCCACACCAAGTATGTAGTATGGACGGGCTAACCTGTCATCATGGAATACGCATGCAACAGCCGTGCGAGAAATCTATGAGCATCAGCCCGCCCTTACGAGCAGAAATGTCTCCAGAGAGTGAACTGAATAATAGAAGCGAAGGATAAGGAATGCCCAAGAGTGGGCTGAACTATTCTCCCTTTGCCGAATCGCATAACAGAAAACCCTCCTTGAGCCGGCTGAGGTGCCCCACTGTGGGATAGCCGAGCCTCAGTGATTACACCTGGCACCTGGAATAGCTTGCTAGCAAAGTGTGTGTGTGTGTCTTATAGGAACAGACTACTAGTGAATGCAGTTAACGAGGTAGCAAGCATCACCCGAAAACTCTCCTCCGGAGGTTTACCGGGAATAACTGTAGCAGACTCAGACGGAACTCGGTATACAATTAAATTAAATTTAATTCCAGTTGAAGGGCATAAGAATACAACACTACAACTGGACAATGAAATACAAGTTACATACCCTAAAATAGCTCATGTTCTGAAATCCTTCAGCCTACCAAAAACTACAATTATCCTAGTGATCTAAACACACAGCTAGAGCAAAAAGCTTGTCTGGAAAATCGGTTTACAATTAGAACTCGACTACAATACTAACAACAGAGCAATTTAACATTCATGCCTAGGTGATCCCCAAACTCCTCCCCCATTGCATGACCAATTGTGATCACTTCACTTGGCGGTGATAGAACAAACAGGCTTGGCACCCCCACATTACCTAATTCAATTATGCACAGTCTCGCTGGTGCTAGCCTTAGTAGCAACAATAGTACAGTATTATAACATTTACATGAAATTGAAATGTCTTCTCCGAGGGGGGAAAACATACGTTTCCTGTGGAACCGCCGTACTGGCGCAAATACCATTACAAAAGAACGGGCCTTACATGATATTGAACTGTCACACCCCAGGGGGGGAACAAACACTTTACTGTGGAACCTCCAACATTCTGGCCAGCCAACTAGAATAGTTATCTGTAAAGAAAAACATGCCTTGTGCAACCCAATGTGGAGATAGTCATTATTTGGTCCTGTGAATAACATTAATTTCCCACTACACCTTTAAATGTGCCTTTAGAGGCCATGCAATTCAGTACTCATCCTTGAAAAAAAGGCAATTCATATTAAAAGAGTCAATACTATCCAAAGAAATTGCAGACATAATAGGTCAGATTGATAACAGTAACAGCTTTAATATGGAGTTTCAGAAAAAGTTGGAGGATAAACAAAAATAAATGGAGGAACTCATACAAGAAAGATCAAATAAAATTTATGTATTATATACAAGTTGGATGGAATATGGAGAAAAATGCACATCTTTTTTTTTATCTTCAACATAGGAATGCCACCAAGAAGAATGTATTGAAATTAGTCACTAATGAAGGATCCACTTACGACTCGCCAGATGAAATACTAGAGCAGGAAGTTAAATACTTCAAACAGATGTTCTCCTTTCAGTCTTCTCCCTTACCTTTAACATATTTTAATTGTATGAGTTTTTTCCCTAATAATAACTTAAAACAAACAACTACGCAAAGAGATTCATGCGAATGACTAATTACTGAAGAGGAAATGCCTGAAGCTATTAAAACTTTTAAAGCTGGAAAAAACCCCGGACTGGATGGCATTCCAGTAGAGGTATTACAAACTTTTTTTTGACATATTAAGAGGTCCATTATTGGCATGTTTTAATCATTCATATGTAAACAGTAGATTGTTAGACATGCAAGAAGAAGGCCTGATTTCATTATTATTGAAACAGGACCCAAATGGAGCATATAAAGACCCTTCATATTTAAGAAACTGGAGGCCTCTTACACTGCAATGCTGTGATGCCAAAATTTTAGCCAAATGCATAGTTCTTAGAATTAAAAAGGTTTTATTGGATATTATTAATCCTAATCAGACAGGCTTCATGCATGGACGATACATTGGAGACAATATAAGACAAGTTTTAGAAACAATAGGACACTATGAACTATTGGGACTATCGGGCCTAGTTTTCATAGCTGATTTTGAAAATTTCAATTTTGGAGACTTATAAAATGGGTTAAAATTATGTATAGTAACCCTAGATGTAAAATTATAAATAATGGCTATATCTTGCAAGATTTCAATCTGTGAGTTAAGCAGGGCTGTACACTGTCCGCTTACCTTTTTACTGTTGCAATTGAAATTTTAGCCAATAAAATCAGAACAAACAACAACATTAAGGGCCTGGAAATCCATGGCTTACAAACAAAGGTATCTTTGTTTGCCGATCACTCATTTTTCCTTTTGCAACCTGAGTTGGAATCACTAAATAGGCTTCTAAAGGATCTTGAAACCTTTTCAAACATATCTGGATTAAAATCCAATTTCGGTAAGTGTACTATTACGTATTGGAGCACTCAAAAAATCAAATTTTATATTACAGTGTAGATTACCAATAAAGTGGGCTGATGGGGATGTAGACATACTGGGTATACATATACCATATGAAAGATCAAGTTGTATTCAAGAAAACTATTTAACAAAACTAGCTAAAATAGATAAAATATTGCTACCCTGGAAAGAACAGTACCTATCTATTCGTGGTAAAATCACCTTAATCAACTATCTCATTGTTTCACAGTTTACCTATATGCTTATGGTTTTACCTACTCGAAAAGACATGTTTTATTAAATGATATGAATAAAAGATATTTAACTTTATATGGAATGGTAAGCCAGACAAAATTAAAAGGGCATACTTGTATAACGATTATGAACACAGAGATAAAAAGTTATTGAACATTAAAGCATTGTATCTCTCATCAAAAGCATCATTTATACAAAAGGTTTACCTAAATCCTGATTGGTTCTCTAGTAAGCGAATAAGAGTATTTCACCCATTGTTCAGTAAGGACCTCTTTCCATTTCTACAAATTACAACTGACCATTTTCAGATATTGGAAAAGGAAATTATTTCTAAGATGTCAGTATTTTTCAAACAAGCCATGAAAAGTTGGTTACAATTTCAATTTAATCAACCTGAAAATTAGGACCACATTTTACAAAAATTATTGAGGCTAAATTCTCATATACTAGTTGATAACAAGCCTGTATACTTTGTTTGGAAAAGGAATAATGTTTGTAATTGACATTATAAATTAAGCTGGTGGAGTGATGCCTTACATACAGTTAACAAAAACACCAAGAATACAATTAACTAAATGCAGCAATACCTTATACTTGGACGAAGAAAGTACAAGAGGGGAAAGGTCTGATCTTGTCTGTCAACCATGTATCAAAGATCTCACATGGATGGAGAAAATACAGATAAACAAAGAAATATACCAATTCCATCTAAGAACAAAAAACTGGTTGCTGTTCCATAAAAATTACAAAATAGCTGGGAGGAAATGTTTGATGTTCCTATCTTGTGGCATAACACTTTTGGATTAATACGCAAAACAACACCAGACTCAAATTAATTTTTTTACTGAGAAATTATATTTCTACAGTAGCATTTGCCCGGAGAGCAGTTCGTAGGGACTTTGTCCCAGAGAGATTTTCCTGACTGGGGCCAGGCTTCACAATGTCTTTACAACCTGTGTGTTCCTGACAAGTAATTATTGCCTGTCCTGCTGCTGCTGGATAATAATAAATACTTAGAATTTTTCCACTGCTACCTGACATAAAGTTTCTGCATACCGACCAAGATGCTTTTTCCAGCAAAGAAACCATCCTCTTTGCACTGGATGATTACGTTCACCTACTAAATTTAAACAATTGAATTTACAGGCCGCCCAATCTGAACACCAGGAGTTGCTGGAGAGCAACGTGGCAGAATAGATAATATGACTCATCTAACGCAAATCCCAGCAGCGCTATGCCAATTGTTTGTGCTGCCTTGTGCAGGAGGCATGGAGTAAGTCATAAAACCCATGGTCAGCCTCGAACCCATGACCAACATGATTTAGACTGTCTTGCAATGCATCGACTTAGCCCCGTGGACCACCTATGCTCTAGTTTGAAAAAATTATTTTTTGTAAGTCATCAAGCAAAATGGAAATCTGGAGGACGGACTATTAGGAACTGGAAAATGTAATGAAAAAAGTCAGAACTTAAACCATAACCCAATTGATTTCATATTGTACACATTTCTAGGGGTGTTGTGAAGTAAATCATAGAACTAATCTTGACTAATAGTGTGACCCATAAAGTCCCATATTAAATTAAATATTAAATTAAATCCCATATTAAATTCAAGGTTATATATCAAGGAGGTACTGTTTTGTATGAATGTTGTAACATTTGTATACTAGTCTATTTCCACAAAGTGTTTTTAGAAAGCTTTACTCACAAGAGGTAGTTAACCTTGCAGTTAGAGCATCTGACCAGTAACAATCTTCTAGATTGAATCTTGATGTGATTATAGGAATACTGGTCATTTAGCCTAAACAAGGAAACCCTAATTAAACCCAATGTTGTTTACTTGCTGTAAATGAGAATGTGTTTTTGTCAACTTAGATGGTAACATCATGATAGCACAATGAAAATAACATTTTACAGAAAAAGGTATTGACGCAATGAAGATTCCACCACACCCTGCAAATGCTGTCAACATTTCTTGACTTGGGTGTATGGTTCTTTAAGATACCTGACATGTCAACAGTTGATGTAGTTCATCAGACCATATTGGTGGTGAGGGTATTATAAGGTAGTATTAGATCACATCCAGGTACATACTTTAAAAGAAAAAAGAAAGTTGTTTTCCAGGAACGATGTTGGGCAGCCCTGCATAACCAGTGGATTAAGTAGAAATACACAGGTATGAGGCCTAGGTGTCACCATGACATCAGGTAATTGGGATAAAATAATCAAAATACTTAATAATAATTTTAATTGTTACTTGCCAGTTAGAATATGTCTATTTTGCATAGAAACGCTTAATTATAATTTCCTTCCATATTAATCTAAACCTTGCTAATAGAATAAAGAAATAAATATACATCATTACAAGAGTAGAGTAATATACTGTATTTTAGTGCATATAATTTGCGGATTATGCAATTTTACAAACAACACAACCCACTAGCGTGGTATATGTAGATGCACATTATACAAATAATTTCTTACATACGACAGAAATACTGTAATTTTTTGTTTTGGTGTTTCTTACTGAACCTTCTGTCAAAGTAACGTCCAGCCCAGTGTGGTCTGGCTTTCATGGACTGAGATATGGATAATTTAATCACTGTTTAGTTTTCTTATATTTGTGTTTATACATGTACAAACCCGATTCAAAAATAGTTGGGACACTGTACAAATTGTGAGTAAAAAAGGATTGGAATAATTTACAAATCTCATAAACTCATATGTAATTCACAAGAGAATATAAATAACATATCAAATGTTAAAAGTGAGACATTTTGAAATGTCATGCCAAATATTGGCTCATTTTGGAGATCATGAGAGCTACACATTCCAAAAAAGTTGGGACAGGGTGCAATAAGAGGCCAGAAAAATTGAAAGTACACATAAGGAAAAACTGGAGGATCTATTTGCAACTAATTTGGTCAATTGGCAACATGATTGGGTACAAAAAGAGCCTCTCAGAATGGCAGTGTCTCTCAGAAGTCAAGATGGGCAGAGGATCACCAATTCCCCCAATGCTGCGGTGAAAAATAGTGGAGCAATATCAGAAAGGAGTTTCTCAGAGAAAGATTGCAAAGAGTTTGAAGTTATCATCATCTACAGCACATAATATCATCTAAAGATTCAGAGAATCTGGAACAATCTCTGTGCGTAAGGGTCAAGGCTGGAAAACCATACTGGATGCCCGTGATCTTCGGGCCCTTAGACGGCACTGCATCACATACAGGAATGCTACTATAATGGGAATCACAACATGGGCTCAGGAATACTTCCAGAAAACATTGTTGGTGAACACAGTCCACCGTGCCAGTCCACCGTGCCTCTACAGGTAAAACATAAGCCATATCTAAACAGGATCCAGAAGCGCATGCGTTTTTTCTGGGCCAAGGATAATTTTAAATGGATTGTGGCAAAGTGGAAAACTGTTCTGTGGTCAGACGATTCAAAATTTGAAGTGTGTTTTGGGAAACTAGGACACCATGTCATCCAGACTAAAGAATAAAAGGACAATCCAAGTTGTTATCAGCGCTCAGTTCAGAAGCCTGCATCTCTCATGGTATGGGGTTGCATGAGTGCGTGTGGCACGGGCAGCTTACACATCTGGACAGGCACCATCAATGCTTAAAAATATATCCAAGTTTTAGAACAGCATATGCTCCCATCCAGACGTCGTCTCTTTCAGAGAAGACCTTGCGTTTTCCAACATGACAATGCCAGACCACATACTGCATCAATTACAACATCATGGCTGAGTTGAAGGATTCGGGTACTGAAATGGCAAGCATACAGTCCAGATCTTTCACCCAGATCTTTCAAGATGCAACAAAGAAGACCTACAACAGTTGAACAACTAGAAGCCTGTATTAGACAAGAATGGGACAACAATCCTATTCCTAAACTTGAGCAACTTGTCTCCTCAGTCCCCAGACGTTTGCAGACTGTTATAAAAAGAAGATGGGATGCCACACAGTGGTAAACATGGCCTTGTCACAACTTTTTTGAGATGTGTTGATGCCATGATATTTGAAGTAAACTTATTTTTCCCATGAAATGATAAATTTTCAACATTTGACTTGTCATCTATGTTGTATTATGAATAAAATATTAAAATTTGAAACTTCCACATCATTGGATTCTGTTTTTATTCACAATTTGTACAGTGTCCCAACTTTTTTGGAATTGGGCTTGTATATTCTTTATCCATTTCAGTGCAATAGGCATGGTGTTTATGTTGTTCGTTTATTGTGAAGTATTTCCCTTTAGGGGTCAGCCACGACTCTTCCTGGTTAGGGTTGCTGGAAGATGGATTGTAGGTTGGGGTAAGCTGGTATTTAGTAGATGGGTTTGATTGAGGATTACGAACAGCCATGTACTGTTAGAGAGATCAGCGTTCTGTATTTAAGCAGCCATAAACCAGGGAGAGGTGTGGAGCATTAATCGAATGTAAGTCATGGCCTTGGAGTGTTGTATGGTTTCTATTTATGCCCGCTTCCCTTAGCGTTATAAGGAATTTCATTTTGTGTACTGTTTGTTTTGTTTAACATGGAGAAGATATCCGGGAGCTACAAACAAGTGAGTTGCTAAATGTGTTAGCCTTTGTATGTTTAGGTGTTCACTTTGTACCTAGAACTTAACCAGTGTATGTACCGCTGTTAGAGTACATAGTTGAGTCAGTAGGTCTGTTTTTAAGCATTTGCTAAGTTCTGTATTTCTTCCTGGATTTTTGAAAGCCTTGTTACCAACATATATGGAATAAATGATGAACAACTGCAATCTACTGGCTTTGCATCCCCCTCTCATCACAACACCTGACACTACCGTGACAGAATGCTCCACCAATGTAATAAGGAGAGCTTTGGACACAAAGGGAGAAGAACCAGGAACAACAAGCAGGCGGCAGGTTCATGCCCGTTCACCACCCGCATAAGAGAGGTTTTGGGGCCAGAAACAGCAGAGGAAGAGTATGCTCGGCTCTACCTCATATTCGGCAGCACACCCCCTGTGTGGCCCTATGGGGACTATCTTACACCAGCCCCTTCCACCATGCCTAAGCCCTGAAAGTATCCCTATGAGCAGCTGGACTTGGACTTGTACTTCTCTGAGGAGTATGTAGAGGAGTACGGGGAGAAGGACAGGGGTCTCCCCAAGGAATTTTTGGGGGGGGCTACAACGAGTGGGGGCTTGGCGTCCACACCCCCATCCGGCAGGCCAGCTCCAGAGGAATAGCCAGGGCCCTCAAAAGACCCTATGGCTCCATGGGTACCCACCAAAACACTGTGGTGGGTATACTCAGAGGATCCACCACCCACGGAGCCCATCCTGGAGCTGATGATGCCACATTCCCATCATGCCCTGGCTGGACATGGAGATGAGAAGGGCCCTGCTCTGCTGCCCCACCAGGACGAGGACCTGGAGGTCCTGTTTCTACCTCCACCACCTGGGTTCGGGGATTACACCACAGCAATGGACACAGGGCCCCCCGCTCCGCTGGACACAGGGCTTACCGCACCACATGACCCTGGACCCACTGCTCCACATGACCCTGGACCCACTGCTCCACATGACCCTGGACCCACTGCTCCACATGACCCT
>JACXGM010013243.1:11680-23281 GCA_016801145.1 Umbra pygmaea | reverse complement strand
GTTTCAGGTCATCTTTGATTTCTTCCAGTAATTGAATTATTGCATCGCTGCTTAATCTGTAACGTCGGATGATTTGCTGTTCGCTTAATTGGAAAAGAGTGATTCTCGTGGCATAAATCCTGTCTAATCGCCGTCTTGGCCTATGCCTTCGCCTTGCTCGGATCACTGCTGCCATTGCTGTGTATTTGAACCCACAGGACAACGCGCTTGCTGGTTTAGACCTGCTTTTAAGAGGCGGTAAATTCCCCCCGCAGAATAGAGGCGCGCTCTCACTGGCAGTCTTTGTAAATACCACGGAATATATAATTGGGCGCAGTTTACCGTATCCTCCCACCTTTTTGCGTGGAACACCCACTTTCCCCATGACCCTCCCACACACGCATTTTGAAAGCGCAACTTGTCTCTTGTCGCTAATGTGGCACGCAATCTGCGATTTTACCCAAGTGCGCCTGGTTTGTAAATAGCCCGCATTGGTTACGTCCGTCTTTGCGACCAATTAGCGCCTGAAAACAGGCGCAAACGGCTTGATATATCTAGCCCACTGTGTTTAGATTAGCATGTCAAATGTTGATCAAAATTTTTGTTGTAAACATAAAAACTGTATTACCTCTTCAGCACTGAGAACAGGGCCCGTATTTATCAAGCTTCTCAAAGTGCCATTTTAGTCTTAAGTGCTGAGAATGGACAAAATTTCCTCCTACTCTCAAACTTAAGTATAAAAGCAAGATATCAAATTTCCTCAAAGCTAAGAATCACTCTTACTCTCCCAGCTATTTAAGACCGCTCATGAGTTCTCTCAAGTGGTTAAGAGTTGCCAGTAGGGGCTTGTGATGGCTGAGACAGAGACGTGCGCAAGTATTTTAGGAGAGGAAGAATGTTTTTTTTAATTGTTTGATGTTGCGCAGTTAATTCAAAGCAGTATTGTTTAGACAGAGCAGGCATCATCTTCGTCAGCGACTGAGTGAGAGACGTCATTTCACCAGTGACATTTATGCAGCAATTCATTTTCAGATGAAGTGAAGGTGGTGATTACAGGTTGTCAAATCCATATTTCAAACCCTCCATATTTTATTTGAGGGATTTTCAGTCTTCACCCTTCCTGTCAAATGTATTCTCATCAGATGAACAGTAATATCAGATGAAAATACAGCATTTAATTATCACGCTTAGCATGAACATGTATAGTATTTAAAAAAACAACAGAGTTTGTTTGGGCTCGAGCAATAAAAAAACAGTGGTTAAAATAACACTCCAGACCCCATCACTGCAACATTTCTGAATGACAAACTTGACTTTGCCTAGAGCCCCAGCATGAGGCAGCACACATTGTCACAGGGCTGCCCAGGAAAATGGATAAGTCGGTTTAACCTACTGTACCTTCCCACATTGTCTGCAGATCTGGCGCATATAAGTTTTATTCGTGGAATAATAGTTGCTGTGTAATTCTTTTGCGCATGTGCTGACTAAAGGGGTCCATGTTAGGCAAGAGCAGTGTGATAAGAATAAGACGACATGTGGTTGGATGAACCATGTGAGCGCCCTTCACCATCCTGCATCTGTCCAAGGCAGAGTTAGAGGGAAATGGAACAAGACCAATTGGGAGGAGATGAAAATTGATAAAAATTATGTAAGCTTCTCAAGATAACGGAATTGTCAAAGGCTTCCAACCCCATTTTAGCCATTCAGATTACAGATATTAATATAATTGTAATAATTAACAAGCAATAGTAATGTTTATATGTATATAGGGTGGGTAAAGATTATCTGCAAAGCAATGGTATAGTCAGTGCAATTTTAAACCCTGTGCTAAATCTAGGGTAGTGTTGAATAGAATGTAGAACTATTTCAATAGAAAAAGTATAGCTTTAATTTTCACAGACTAGAGCCTTGTCCATGAACATGTACATTGTTGTAATGTGAACTTTAAAGCTTGATTGGTTTCTTGGAAAACAAATAGTGTTGACAGCCATGAAATCAAACAAATACAGTTTAGATATTATTAAGATACATTGTTTGAATTGATTACCTGCCACAAACTCAGACATAGAGTGTAAATTATGTAGATAATTCCCCTAATAAAACATACATGGAATACATATTACAGTGGATTAAATATTCTTTCAGGGAATATAATATTTTTTTCAGTTTATGTTTGATAGCAATTGTCAGATAGTGGTAACATCAACCTTTACTCAAACTTGACAGATCAACATACAATGAACAACATGTAATATAGGATGGCAAGTATGGAGGACCAAGTCTGCCAAAATAAAATATATATATATGAATAAATGCTCAAAAAATAAATAAGCATACAACTAATTGCACAATAAATACAGTAAATAAATAAATGTAGGCAGTAAATAAATTATACAATGAGACATTAATGTATATATCTCTATTAATTAGCTTCTTTATTTATTCACCTTTGTAATAATTACCTTCTTTATTTATTGTCCGTTATAATTTTAAACTTTATTTATTAATGACTTATTTTTTAAATGTATGTATTTGTGTGTATATTATAATATTTTTGTCTGTTTTATTCTTCCTTTGTATTTTTTTATCCTATTTATTTCTTTAAACGCTATTTCTTTCTCCCTGTCATTTTTACATTTCTGTATGCATTTCTGCCTCATTATGCAAATGAGAAGGGGCTGTGTCTTTTGGGGATAACTTCTGCCTATTGGTTGGTTAGCAGTATATTGCATAGTTCGAAACTACATGCTACCGGCCAGTCAGCCAACCACAGTCACAACAAAGATTGCTATTTACGATGAGACAATAAATAAGTAAGGTAATTATTACAAAGGTGAATAAATAAAGAAGCTAATTAAAAGAGATATATACATTAATGTCTCACTGTATAATTTAATAACTGCCAACATTTATTTATTTACTGTATTTTTGTGCATTTAATCATATGCTTATTTGTTTTTTGAGCATTTATTTATTTATGTATTTATTTATTATTTTGTCAGACTTGGTCCTCCATAGGCATCTATATATGTTTTAAATGATGAATCAAATATGAAACAAAATTAACTTTATTAATTGATCAACATTGCTGTTCTTCAAGCAGCAGAATCAAGCTGTCAACCTAAACTGAGAAGTGACTTTGCAAAGTAAAAGCAGTCACTTATATTTGACACATTGCAATGCATTTCAAAAATGTAATGATGGGCATTCAATCATAATTTCCTTTTTTCTAGCAGCAATAAATTGTGCTGGCAGCAGTTAGATTTATTATTTCCTAATACGAGTCATTTTTAAAATGCATTGCAATGTGTCAAATATTAGTGACAACTTTAATTTTGCTAAGTAAATTCTGAGTTTGTGTAGACTCGAATGCTTTCCCTGTTTTCTATGGATTGAGACATTGGTAGATGTTTTATAAATGTATATATATATATATATATATATATATATATATAGATATATATGTATATAGGTATATATATATACATGTATATCTGTCACAGTGATGATTGAGGAGAGTAGAGACCAGTTACAGGGAGTAGAGTTCTTGAATGTTTGTTTAGAACTCGCTTGGAAAACAACAAACTAAGCCTTTATGGCCATAACTAGGTTGGGGGTGAAGGTAAAATTCAAAATAACATATCTATGTGCATACAAGGAGACTGACACTCTGTCATTACGTGTACAAATCGGGTATAAGAATTTACATCGTTTACAGGGATTAACATCTTTATGACGATTAATACCACACATTAACGAAGTAGGTCACGGGAATTGTTCTCTGAACACAAATAGGTTTTACCTCCTGACGTACATTTATAGCACATGATGCTGTACCAGGTGGGTTAAAGTGATGCCTTCAACTGGTAGCTTAAACACACCAGTCAGAACCAAACGGACAGGGGAGAAAACCCTCAATGACGAACACCATTTCTGGAATGCAATAGGGCAGGGGTCACCAACCCTGGTCCTGGAGAGCTACCACCCTGATTGTTTTCAATCCAACCCTAATTCACCACACCTGATTGTAATAATTAGCTGGTTGGTAAGCTGAATGAGGCTACATTATGTGCAGTATGAGTGAAAACCTTGGTAGCTCTCCAGGACCAGGGTTGGTGACCCCTGCAATTAGGCTATATAGCCTAACATAATTAACAAACTAGAACCGGTGGACCTGATTAACTAAATCAAGACAGTTGTTCATTGTTAACTCAACCCATTTACCAGACATAATCTAAATGTCCAGGATTGACATTGATAGAGCCATGGTCCATAATGAAACCAAATAGTCCATAAACACATAGATATAAAGTTAAACCAACCCAATACATATACATACATATATATACATATATACATACATATATATATATATATACATACATATATATATATATTATACAATTAACACCCCATTCTTTATGTACGTCATCCACTAATGTCCCTAAATGTCGTTACAATAGAGCTGTGTATATCTTGTAATATCCTGTCATTTTGTATGGTTTCTTCTTGGGTTGTTATTGTCTGTAAGCCTGCATGCCTACCTGTGTCTGTCTGTCTTCCTGTTTGTCTACTTACTAAGTATTGCTTGGCACATTGCCTTGTTGATTCATCAATATGTTCATTATGTGTTTTATTGTCATTCTAATTGTCTTGAATAATCTGCCCATGGAATGCAGTTTTACATTAACTTTCTCTGTAAAAAAAATGGAAAACAAATAGTTTAGCAATAATTAACCTTATCATAAACATGTCTAAAATGCCACCAAATGTGTTTCACACATGGATCTAAATATAAATGTATGAAAAGTTTACAACATTCAATAATAAAATCTGGTCCCAGATGGAAATGCACCTCCCTCTCATCCATCTTAGTCAGACAGAAGGTTGAGCAATAACATCCATGAAGTCACTTCCTGTCCCTCCATGTTTAGTGTTGGAGTGTACAATACTGCCCTACAAAGGCTATCCGCAGTAACTATGCAAAAAGTGACTTTTAACTGACCAGCCAAATTAGTTATAAGTATACAAGTGATATTGAACAAATTGTACATGTATTCCTGAAGTAATTATGCCCAAAATCCATGACTGCTGATATGACCTAAGTTAGAGTAGAGTTTTATAAGTTTCACTCTTTTTATAGTTACTGCGGTTAGCCTTTGTAGGGCAGAATAGATCGCTAAACCTGTGTGATAGGATTCTAGTGTCAAGAGGGAGAACTGAGGTATGTTTGCTGATGAGGAAGGAAGATGGTTCAAACATCCAGGACTGGTTTCTTCAGCAGATGAGATGCCTTTTGGAATATACACCTCACAGATGGGATCGTTGAAAGTTCCATGAAATGTACCCTCCTGAGACCAGGAATATAATTTAGGATTCTAGGAATAGAATCAGGGTGTTTTTGCCAGCCTTTGGTTTAGTGCTTCACTATGGTGTCAGAGTGGATTCACTATGGTGTCAGAGTGGATTCACTATGGTGTCAGAGTGGATTCACTATGGTGTCAGAGTGATTCACTATGGTGTCAGAGTGGATTCACTATGGTGTCAGAGTGGATGCAAAACCACACTATGTAGAATATAAACAACCCTCCATTGAAAGCCTGAGTGAACCTGGCAGATATTTTGTGTTGACTGACACAGGGCTTCTACCGTATGACATTCAGCTGATCGGTAGTCTGGTGATCTCATGGGAGGACTCTTGATAAGTGACAGGGCCAAATAGTGGAACACGAGATGGAGTGAGGAATAAAGGAGAAACACAGTGTTCTATATTTCAAATTGGGGAACCAAGCGGATACAAGACTTGCTCCGAGATGTCCACTGCCGTAGGGCAGAGCTGGTCTCTCTTAACAGCTTTCATCTAGGTTCAGCCCTGTCCTGAATTTCTGTAGTCCTGTAGGCCCTTTTCGGTCCTGTCTCTAAGAGCAAATGTCCTACATGTTTACCTCCGGAAGTTAACATGAGGATCTGTCCGTCAGGTGTTCTTTCCCACATGTTGATAGCTCTCCAGAAACAGGGTTGGGAAGATCAGTCAAAGGAATTTGCATAGATTAACTCACAGTTAGAATGCCTTGAAGGTTTCCCTTAAAAAAAGAACTAAAAAAGCTCATCCACTTTCTCCTCCCATCTCACTCAGAAGGCAGGATTTAACACAGGGCAGTAGTGAAGAAGGCGTGGTCTTGCACCATGAAGTACTTCAGAAGTCTGTGTACTTCTGCAGTGAAGTTGCTTGTACGCATTTTGATTTGGAGTTCTGAGCATGCTCAGTAGGGCTGTATCCGGCAGAACGGCCCATGGGGCTGAACCCTGTGATGCGGCCCAGAGGGGTGAAAGCATTTGAGGGTGTGATGGCAGGCCGGCGCAAGAAACGATTGGACGTCACCAGGTCCCCGTATCCCTGCGCGTGTGAGAAAGCATAGCCAGAACGACGGGAGCTGGTGAGACGGATCCGGGCACGTCGTTTTGGAGTGGGGGGTACAGCCTTGGTCTGTCTCACATGAAACATTACCTGTGAAGGGGAGGGGGGTTAAGGGGTAGACAGAGATGAAACAGAGAGTTTGAGGCTTCCTCATTTGGACTTTAAGTTGTGGATACCATTTCTTTTAATCTATCTCCATTATGAAGTTCGAGGTTGTCCCGCGAGCCAATACTATTTAATTATTGTAACACAGGAAGTCTTCAGGAAAACACAAGAATGCAACTTCCTTCATAATACACAGTGACACATAAATTGTACACACATTAATTTGACTTTGGGACTCATTCTAAAAACCCCAAGATACCCTTAAGAAACCCAAGCAACCAGTTCTTTGCCATTTTGAAACGGAACAAATGACCATACACGTTTTAGAACATATCACTTTTCTTACTTTATAGTGTTCTGTGTTTGGATTATTTTACATGTGGTAAAGATAAGCATGCAAAAATCTGAAAAAAACATTCCCAGCTTGAATTTACAGTTAGGAAAGAAGTCAAACCATTGACCCAGTAAAATTGTTAACATAAACAATTCTTAATCAAGAAATAAACATTTTCTACAGATCTTGTGGACTTTTATCTTTATGAGTTTACCCCACAGGCTTTCAATGGGGTTTATGTAGGGGGCTGTAGTAAGGCTTGATTTATAGTCATGTGAATCTGGAGAAATGCTTGGTTCACACCTGCTTGAAAATATAATGATGGCCCAGTTCAAAGCGAGCCTGACATATTTTCTCCTGATACTTGACAGAGGCCAAAAGCTATGAATCCTAACAGTGGCCTTTGAAAGCAAAAGAGCAACATATCCACCACCATACGTCCCTTGGGCAGTACATTTTCTCTACATGACTATTTCTCTTCTATTGCCAAACCTGACACTACTTTTGTTCTTATCAGAGCATTTCATGTTCCATGCAGAGTGCTGTAATGTCTGAGTTACAAGACCACCTTGGTAACCCTAAGATTCCAACAACTTCTGCAACTCTATACATGTGAGGTCCTGTTTAAAACGATTTATCTTTTACAAAGTTTGGGGACAAAATACACTTTTGTTTTCTTCCTGATAGGTTCATGAAAAAAATCCCACTGATTTCTTACAGTAATTTCTGCCTTGAAAAGTAGAAATGGGTATTTTCAGGGGGGGGTCATAAACCTTTTTATCAAATTATTTGTATGTTCTCTCAACTTCCTGTGTTTTTGCCCATACAGAAATCTAATATATGGCCATATGTGTATATAACTTATATGTCCTATATCGGCATATATGGTGGAATGTTAAGATTTTTCATATGTATGGCCATGGCCATATATTAGATTTCTGTATGGGTAGATAAGGGAATTTAGCATGTGTGTCAGATGATATTATTACCCCAGGGAATTTATGAATGAACATTTAAAAGTTCAGAATGACTTAGAAGAACTTAAAAAATAACATAACATATACATTTGCTTCATAAGAATTTAAAGCTGTGCCAATAATCGTGATAAAGGTGTTTTGGAGCTAAATACTGTATACACCACATTCCAAATTATTATGCAAATTATATTTCACACTGTTTTTCCTAAATAGTCAATGCAAATAACAGTCAGTATAATTTTCAAGTCACCAACCTTTAGGGTATAATTGGAATAAGTGGAATTTCAACCACCCAATGAAAACAGTATTTGTTTCATAAATAAAAACTCAAAATGCATTGTTCCAAATTATTATGCACAACAGAGTTTCAAAACATTCTATAGGTTGTAAAGAACTGAAAATTGTCATTTGTTATCATTTCTTAACAGAGTAAGTTACATGTTAATATAGGACCCCTTCGTTGATATCACCTTCACAATTCTTACATCCATTGAACTTGTGAGTTTATGGAGAGTTTCTGCTTGAATGTCAGAATAGCCTTCCAGAACTGCTGTTTTGATGTGAACTGCCTCTCGCTCTCATAGATCTTTTGCTTGAGGATGCTCCAAATGTTCTCAAAGGGTTGAGGTCAGGGGAGGATGGGGGCCACACCATGTGTTTCTCTCCTTTTATGCCCATAGCAGCCAATGACACAGAGGTATTCTTTGCAGCATGAGATGGTGCATTGTCATGCATGAAGATGATTTTGCCACGGAAGGCACAGTTCTTCTTTTTGTACCATGGAAGAAAGTGGTCATTTTCATACCTTCAAGGACCCTAAAGGGGTCTACCAGCTCTCTCCACATGATTCAGGCCCAAAACATGACTCCGCCACCTTCTTGCTGACATCACAGCCTTATTGGGACCCGGTGGCCATCCACCAACCATCCACTACTCCATCCATCTGGACATCCAGGGTTGCACGGCACTCATCAGTAAACAAGACTTTTTGAAAATTAGTCTTAATGTATTTCTGGCCCTACTACAACCATTTCTGCTTGTGAGCATTGGTTAGGGGTGGCCAAATAGTAGGTTTATGCACAACTGCAAGCCTCTGGAGGATCCTACACCTTGAGGTTCACGGGAGTCCAGAGGCACCAGCAGCTTTAAATACCTGTTTGCTGCTTTGTAATGGCATTTTAGCAGCTGCTCTCTTAATCTGATGAATTTGTCTGGCAGTAACCTTCCTCATTGTGACTTTATCTGCACAAACCCGTCTGTGCTCTGAATCAGCAACAAATCTGTTCACAGTACGATGATGATGCTTAGGTTTATGTGAAATATCTAATGTTTTCATACCTTGTCCAAGGCATTGCACTATTTGATGCTTTTCCGCAGCAGAGATCCTTTTGCTTTCCCATATTCCTTGAAACCTGTGGCCTGCTTAATAATGTGGAACATCCTTCTTAATTAGTTTTCCTTTAATTGGGCTCAATATTGAGACACAATACCATCCATGAGTTTGATTGAAAAACTAAATATTTAAAGTTTATGACACTTAATTTCAATTTGCATAATAATTTGGAACGCGTTGTATATACCATTTATCAATAATTTGTTTATTTTTAATGTAAGTTCAAGCTGACAAATATTTTTTGCTCATATTTACCACGGATTACAATTATAATGGAGGACATACATACATTGATATTAGTCTATTTTCTTAGTAGACATTTCAAAAGACAGAGTGTGATTGGTCAGTGGTCCCACCTTGTCATTGATGGTGGGGCAGAGCTGTATCAACAGGAAACGGTAGGCCACGACAGGAAGTACGCAGAGGATAGAAGTGAGCACAATGGTCAGCCACACATTGGGCTGGTTCAGGGAGTTCCTGGCTGTGCCTTTTACAGGTGATACACCAAACACACACACACACACACACAGGGTATGTATGAATGCATGGACAAACACACACAAATACAAAAACACACAAGCATTAATGCACAAGCACACAAACATACATGGTGAAATAAGTCAAAACATTAATTGGTTTTATTTATGTGATTGGTGGCTGGTCCAAATGTGTTTTTTTAGGGGAGGAGGGAGTCAGATTATTACCGATGAAGGCGAAGGATGCAGGGGCAGCAAGGTACATGCCGGTGCTGTACATGGCGAAGGTGACAATAAAGTACATGGCCAGACTTCCCCACACAAACAACTGGTTCACCGCTGTCCAATACGTCATGTCCAGACCAAGCTATAATACAGGGACATGAGAACAGGATGGAGGGACAGAGAGAGGCAGGGACAGAGAAAGGCAGGGACGGAGAAAGGCAGGGAGGGAGAGAGGATAACAAATGAAGGATGAGATGGATTGATTAGAGGAGGTAGCAGGAAAAAGTGGTTGATAAACAGATTTAGGACCATAGTGTTGCTAGGGAAAAACTAACACAGACTGACTGATGACACACAGATGGACAGCATTCATTTAGACCAATCTCAATATTAATACAAAGGCTGCATTCTACATTGTTGACTTGAATAATTTCCAATAGCTGTGTAGATTTGCTGCACCATATTTCACTATGAGCATGTACCTGTATGCAGGTACATGTTGTAAATCTTTTTAAGCCCACTGCATAGATGTGACGAGCCATGTCAAAAGAATTTCTCTGTATAGGATGATGTGATGTCATTCGATGCATATGATAAATAAACAACTTTGACTTTGACTACCTGTATGCAGACGGTGACGACCAAACAGGTCTGTGTCAGGAGGGCGAAGGACTGGTAGTCCGCAATGTCTTTGCCGTCGTTCCGGACCGTGTCACATACGGCCAAGTATGGGATGAAGAACAGAACCAAGGAGCTGTAGACGCTGTGCAGGGCGCATTTAAAGAAGGCTGTCTTACTAAAGTACTGGTTCAACTGGCCCGGAATGTAGAGCTTGGGGTGCTGGAAACTCCAGATGTCATTCACATCCTGGTCACCAGGGGGAGACAGAGCAACATTTGAGAACTTGACGTACGATTTAGATTTTTTTTATCATGACACAAGACTGCTTTCTGGTGGATGGAAAAAAAAAAATCTGTTACTGTCACACTGTCTCTGTTTGGGGTGGTGTGGAAGATGACCTGAGACATGGGCTCATTACTTGTATATAGGGATTCATTATTATTGGTAGAGATTTGTGATCTGTATGTATATTGTGCGGATTTGTTAAGTGTGGCGCCACCCCTATTCTACTTTGGGTTTCCTGATTTAGAGACCGGTTAGGTCTTGTTAGTGATTGCTTCCAGCCGGTCTCCTTTCTTCCCTATTTAACACCCAGTAGAACAGAGGATGGCGGATTGATTATCTGCACGTGTGGTTTGGTGTCGTGGTGCATTCCTTGAACTTATTATGGACCCTCTACGTTGTGTTCTCGCCACTATAGTGATGTAAGTAGACTCACACTTATGTTTGAGTATGCGTATTGTTTGAGTATACGTATTGTTTGAGTATGCGTATTGTTTGAGTATGAGTATGCGTATTGTTTGAGTATGCGTATTGTTTGAGTATGCATATTGTTTGAGTATGCGTATTGTTTGAGTATGCGTATTGTTTGAGCATGCGTATTGTTTGAGTATGCGTATTGTTTGAGTATGCGTATTGTTTGAGTATGCGTATTGTTTGAGTATGCGTATTGTTTGAGTATGCGTATTGTTTGAGTATGCGTATTGTTTGAGTATGCGTATTGTTTGAGTATGCGTATTGTTTGAGTATGCGTATTGTTTGAGTATGCGTATTGTTTGAGTATGCGTATTGTT
>JACXGM010013243.1:0-11580 GCA_016801145.1 Umbra pygmaea | reverse complement strand
TTTTCTATTCTTGTCGGAACCTGGAAAATGTTCTCAATCAGCCTAACCTTAACCCTAACCTTAACCCTAACCTTAACCCTAACCTTAACCCTAACCTTAACCCTAACCTTAACCCTAACCTTAACCCTAATCTTTAAATCAACAACCTATCCTTTTTATACAAATGTAAACTTAACGCTTAACCCTAAGGCCTGAAGCTATAACTAACGCCAATTCTAACACCAATTCTATGTTTATTCTTTAAACCAGAAATAGACTTCAGCCTTTTGGCCGGCCGCTGAACAAATGTTGTAAGGACCAAATTGTCAGGTTACTATTGTGATGGTGACACACAGACCCCCCCACACAAACACGCACACTTGTGTCATTATACTTAGTATGATTTAATGGCCAAAATCTATTTCTATTAAAATATATATATATATATTGCTCTAACCCCTAACATTTACCGTAACGTGAACCACAAAAACTCCAAAACCTAAGCCTAAACCTAAAAGTTAATGCCTAACCTTAAACCTAAACCTAATTCTAACCCTTAAGCTCATTAGAATCTAACCTAAACTTTAAACCCAAGCCTAAAATAATCTATTTGAGGACCAGCAAAACAGTCCTCACAACTCAGAGTTGAGGATTTACCATGGCTTACAATACATTTGGTTGCCACAGGTATTGTCATAAACACACGCTCTTACCTGATCAAAGAGACTCATTCCTAACACAGGTAGTGCTGTGTAGACGAGGTTGTACAGCGTGATAAACCACTCATCATACACCGTCTGGAAGAAATATAACAACAACTCCACAGAGTCAAAGACAAAGAATGATATACTGTACAATATATCTAAAAATAATACTGCACAACCAGTTGTTCCTATTCTATTATCTCATACACAATCAATGTTGTTTACTGGTCTTGTAAAAACAATTTTGTGGTCATGGAATAAAATATAGACACAAAATGAATAGGGTTAATGACAGGTACGCATGTACAGAAACCCTCTACGTCCCTGTCTCCAATTTCTCTCACCTGTGCCGAGAAGCCACAGAAGAAGGCGTACCAGAAGTGGACAAAAGTAAAGGTGAAGTTCTTGTAGAAAAAGTAGCGCAGGAACTTACACATCCTCAGGTAGGACCAACGGCCGTGCACCAGTAGGAGGCGCTGCCAAGCAAAATAAATAGTTCATGTATAGGCACTTTTTGTAAATGACAAATTTCTAAAGTGGCTATTGATGAAATCCATTTTTAAAACTTTAAAAACATGTTATTTAAACCATCACTGGGGAGTAACAATGTCGCTTACCTCTAGGAAGCGGAACTGAGCAAAGGAGTAGTCAGAGGACAGAACAGCCTGCATACCTTCCTGTCCACTGATACCAACACCAATATGAGCAGCTGTGAAGTGGAATATAGTGGTTATAACAGCTATATGAGCAGCTGTGAAGTGGAATATAGTGGTTATAACAGCTATATGAGCAGCTGTGAAGTGGAATATAGTGGTTATAACAGCTACTGTATTTGAGCAGAGGTATATAAAATCTAAGCACATTTATGCAGTGGAATATAGTGGATATAACAGCTATATGAGCAGCTGATAAGAAGGAGATAGTGATTATAGCTACTGTAGTATATTGAAGCATTTAAAGATATAATCCACAAGTTTAGACCACATATTGTAAACATAAAGGCTCCCTGCCCCATCATCAAAACCACTCACTTTCTAAATTGGATTAAGTTTTAGAAGGGTGTGGTCTGAGTCCAATATAGTATGGCTGAAGTCCTTAAGGAGTATGCAAACATACACCAATACAGCCAGCAATGTCTGATAATGTACCTCTGATCATGATAATGTACCTCTGATCATGATAATGAACCTGGGATAATAATAATATACCTTTGATCATGATAATCTATCTCTGATCACAATAATGTACATTTTATCATGATAATGTACCTGTGATCATATCATATTATTGTATCTTTGATCATGATAATGTATCTGGGATCTTGATAATATACATTTGGTCATGATAATGTACCTCTGATCATGTACCTCCGATCACAATAATGTACCTGGAATAATGATAATGTACCTTCAATTATGATAATGTCACTGGGATCATGACAATGTACCTGGGATCATGATAATTTACCACTGAGCATGATAATGTATCTGGGATCATGATAATGTACCACTGAGCATGATAATGTACCTGGGATCATGATAAAGTACCATTGATCATGATAATATATATTTGAAAAAAATGTACCTCTGATCATGATAATGTACCTGGGATCATGATAATGTACACATTTTATCATGATAATGTACGTTTGATCATGTACCTCTGAGCATGATAATGTATCTGGGATCATATTAATGTAGCTTTGATCATGATAATGTACCTGGGATCTTGATAATGTACATTTGGTCATGACAATGTACGTTTGATCATTTACCTCTGATTACGACAATGTACCTGGGATCATGATAATGTACCTTTGATCAATATAATGTCCCTGGGACCATGATAATGTACCTGGGATCATGATAATGTACCTGGGATCATGATAATGTCCCTGGGATCATGATAATGTACCTGGAATCATGATAATGTACCTCTGATCATGATAATGTACCTGGGATCATGATAATGTACCACTTGGCATGATTATGTACCTTGGATCATGATAAAGTACCTTTTATCATGATAATATATCTTTGAAAATGTACCTCTGATCATGATAATGTACCTGGGATTATGATAATGTACCTGGGATCATGATAATGTTCCACAGATCATGATAACGTACCTTTGATCATGATTATTTACTTGGGACTATGATAATGTACCTGTGATCATGATAATGTACCTGGGATCATGATAATGTACCTTTTATCATGCTGACGTCATTTGCCCCGTCTCCGATGGCCAGAGTGACGGCCTGCTTGTACTTCTTCACTAGCTCCACCACCTGGGCCTTCTGCAACGGTGTGACTCGGCAGCAGATCACCGTCCTACACAGGCAGGCAGCCCGCAGGAACAACAGCTCCATGCTGCTCTCCAGGGCGTAGGCCTGACCAGGGGAGAGGAAATTCTTTTTTTTATACAGGGAAGACAATACTGAAACTGAGGTCTCATTTACAGTGGTGCCCTGTATGAAAACAATTAAAATACATAGAAGTATAATTTAAAAAAACTTAAAATAACAAACACACAGTGTTGGGTAAAGTAGCTTGTACAGTTACATTCCAGCTACTTGCTGAGTTCGCAAGTTTTGGGAAGTTCCTAATTAAGAATCTGAGGCATGCATGTAAACATATCACCATGGTTCAGTACTGACATAAGTGGCTGAGATAATTTCCTATTCATGTTGAGGTGAAAAACAACCTCTGATTCTATAAAATAAGGTTTTAGAAGAAGGTTCATTAGCCACCCAGATTCAAAGGTATTTGTATGAGACATTGTAGCACTGAAGTATCTAGTCCGAGGTAGTTTTGAAATTATCTAAAACAATGAATATAGTTGTGTCGACCTCTGGAAGTTGTAGTAGTACTGATTTGGAAGTTGATGAAAGAGAAAAGTTAGAATTGTAGTTAAAGCATTTCTCAAATATGCCGGATCTCAACTTGCTTCTGTTGATTTAATAATTTAAGAGATAAGACTCTTACAAACATAGTATGAATGTTCTAGATCTGTCTTTTGAATGCTATTTGTTTTATAAATACTCAATGTCTTATGAATGCTCTAGATTGCCCAATTAAATATTTAGGAATGCTCTCGACTGTATGTCTAATTAATGGGTTCCCAGGTAAAAAAAGTATATTTAAATGTACTTGAAATGTATTTTATTTATCCTAAATATACTTCTAATATATTATTTTGGTATGTATATTTTGAAAGTATACTTCAAATATACTTAAATATATTAAATACATACTTATGGTTATACATAAGTATACTAGAAGTATATTACTGGAGTATAATTTAAATATACTTTTTTTAAACTTGGGTTATGATGAGAAATCCTTGTAAAGAACATGATATTTGTTTTTCTCACCAGACTGTGTCCATTGATGACCAAACCGTACTCCCCAGTCACTTCCTCATCGTGGACCACTTTCGATTTGCCACCCAGAGTGGTTGACGGCATAAATATGTTCTCTTCCTCTTCTGCATCTGGCTTCATTGTGCTCAATGCATTTCTGGTACAACATGAAAACATTGGCTATGAGCTTGTGTTCTTCAATAATGACAATGTTGTCAACTAGCAATGGGAATGGATGTTTCTGGAAAGATACGGCGATGACAGGCAATGTTATAACCTAACTTTGACCATCCTATCCAAATAGCAGATTAATCAGATCAGTTGTACTGGTGCTGTGATTATAAGATAACCTCTAACCTTAATTCCTTTCTGACGTCTTCTGGGTTGTTGGCCGATATGCTGAAAATTCCATCCATCTCTTCACGCAGCATGTTGCATGAGTAGCCAATGTTCTCTGCAGTCTCTATCACATGACAACACATTGGGATCACATACTAATATTTGGATCTCAGTGTAAACAGTCTCTGTCACATGACAACACAATGGGATCGCATAGGTTTTAATATTTTGGTATCAGTCTAAACAATCTCTGTCATGTGAGAAAACAATGTTATCACATACTAATATTTGGATCTCAGTCTAAACAAGCTGTCACATGAAATCGCAATGTGATTGCATACGTTTTAATATTTTGATCTCCGTCTAAACAATCTGTCACATGACATCGCAAAGTGATTGCATATGTTTTAATATTTTGGTTTGATTACATATTTTTATATTGTGGTCTCATTCTAAACAATCTCTGTCACATGACAACACAATGAGACCAGATAAATCTTTTTATTGTGGTCTCAGTCTAAAAACCTTCCTAGTGCCAGAGTTGGTGTAGTAGTCCCCTGCCCGCTTGGGTTTGAGCACCAGTTTGGCCGACTGTCTGTGCCCTTCCTCTCTGTCTCCCCCTACCTGTCTGTGCCCTTCCTCTCTGTCTCCCCCTACCTGTCTGTGCCATTCCTCTCTGTCTCCCGCTACCTGTCTGTGCCCTTCCTCTCTGTCTCCCCCTACCTGTCTGTGCCATTCCTCTCTGTCTCCCGCTACCTGTCTGTGCCCTTCCTCTCTGTCTCCCCCTACCTGTCTGTGCCATTCCTCTCTGTCTCCCCCTACCTGTCTGTGCCATTCCTTTCTGTCTCCCCCTACCTGTCTGTGCCCTTAGTCTCTGTCTCCCCCTACCTGTCTGTGCCCTGTGCTCTCTGTCTCCCCCTACCTGTCTCCCTGATTTCTGCTTCCTCCTGTCCTGTCAATAAAACATAATATAAAATACCCCCCAAAACATCTTAAAAAAAGAACAAAAAAATAAAAGTCAAAGCTTCCTAAAGAAGATATCTGTGCGGGAACCCCTGGAAGTTATTGGATGAACCATTTAAATAGTTTGTCTAAGAGACTTTTGAATTTAAGTGTTTAAAAAATAAGGTCGTAAAAATATTTTTGCAAGAGATTCTGCTTTTTTTCTGTTTGAATCCCCCTAAAAGATCCTCCAGGATTGATTGACCATTTGATGACACTTCAGGCTGGTTTCAACGTTGTAGATAAGTGACTGATTGGTTATTTGATGGTTTTACCTTGTTTATCCCCAGTAAGCACCCAGATCTTGATGTCGGCTCTGGCCAGCTGTTCGATGGTCTGGGGCACCCCGTCCTGGAGCTTATCCTCTATAGCCGTAGCTCCTAGCAACTACACAGACAGAAACACAGAAATCAGGTACAAACCTTAGCCTGTAATCTGTTAAACTGGCTTTGCTGAGTCATTGCTTAGTTCCTTCCTACCACCAGGTCTCTCTCGATCTCCTCGTAGAGAAGGTCTAGTTTTTCTTCTCGGTCCTCCAGGGTTGTGCTGGCCTCATGGTGGCGCTGTTGCCACTCGTTGAAGTACTCCTCACCCAGCTCCTTGTGGGCTAAAACCAGGGTGCGTAAGCCTTCACCAGCATACTCCTGGAGGGACGCAAACACACAGACGACACACAAACCATACGTTTGGTTATTTTTCATGACAGGAAATTAGGAAAGAGAGGAAGACAGGTACTGTATGTAGGACAGAAATGAACTGGTATTCAAAACACTACAACCAAGAGGCATGTGTTGTATTTGTAAGCAATAAGGCACAAAGGGGTGTGGCCATCTCCCACAGCCAAGAGGCATGTGTTGTATTTGTAAGCAATAAGGCACAAAGGGGTGTGGCCATCTCCCACAGCCAAGAGGCATGTGTTGTATTTGTAAGCAATAAGGCACAAAGGGGTGTGGCCATCTCCCACAGCTAAGAGCTGTTCTTACACATGCATTGCAGAGGTCCTGGCTTAACTGTGCTATATTGTCCGTACGTCACAAAGACCCGAGATGTGTTTTTGCTCTGATAAACCAGTTACCAATGGAATTAGAGCAAGAAAAAGTTATGTAATGTACAACCATGACATACAGTCTCATATAACACATTGACCAGTGATTTACTATTGAGAATTCATAACATTTAATTTATAAATGGAAATATCTAATTGAATCCTAGTTTTATTGACCCCAAGTTGTAATTGTAACCCTAATCCCAATTGAAACTTTTATCCCAAACCTAAAACTTAAACCTAAAACTTAAACCTAAAACTTAAACCTAAAACTTAAACCTAAAACTTAAACCTAAAACTTAAATAGCATTTTCCAAAATGGTACAGGGACAATGTCTAGATTAATAAACCTCGCGCAAGGAGAGTTGGGGGCCAGGTTTATGTCTTACGTTGAGGTGTTCAGTAGTCAGATCCATCAGCTTGTTACAGGATGGGTGTAGCCTCTCATAGATAATGGTGTCTGCTCCTTTACAGTATAGATACAGCTTTCCCTCAGGACTACGCACTAAGAAATACACATACACACACAAAATCATACAAAGACATTAACACACACACACGCAAATACACAGACAAATTGAGTAGGAACTGAAATCTCTAATGACATCTGCCAGAGGCGTGTTTACCAATGACGGACATCCTCTTTCGGACATTGTTGAAATCAAGGATGGCGAGGAGGTCGTAGGTGCGCTGTTTTCCCATCTCTACGATAGTGACGCTCTCCGGCGTTCGTGAGCGGAACACAAATCCAAAGTTGCGTGCGGCCGTTACCAAGGCACCCTCATCAGGTGACTGGGCCTGGTACAGCAGCTCTCCTGCAGAGAGGCAGTGATGTCATTTCCTCTTGCTACAGGAAGTGGGCGTTTGTTCCTCTATCTCTCTCTTGTTCTCTCCTTACCTTCTCTCTTCTCCTCCGCCATGACGGTGTGACAGAGGGACAGCAGTCTGAAGAAGGAATGGACCTCCGGACTGTCCAGCTTCACAGCTTCCACCAGGGAGTGATCATGGAAGCTGAAGCTCTGGTCTGCCAGATGGTTGAATGACCAATCCACCGTCTCTGTGTACTGTGTGGTAGTGGGGTGGGTTTAGGGGGATTTAGAAGGAGTTACAGTGCATCCGGAAAGTATTTACAGTGCTTAACTTTTTCCACGTTTTTATATTTAAACCCTTATACTGGGTTGATTAAATTCATTATTTCCCTCAAAATTCTACACACAATACCCCATAATAACGATGTGAAAAAAGTGTGTTTGAAATTTTACAAAATGTATTAAAAAGTTTTTTAAAAAAGCACACGTACATAAGTATTCACAGCCTTTCCAATGACACTGAAAATTTAGCTCAGGTGCATCCTGTTTACACTAATGATCCTTGAGAAGTTTCCACAAACTGATTTGTCTGTAGACCTCTGAGACAGGATTGTATTGAGGCACAGATCTGGGGAAGGGTACAGAAAAATATCTGCAGCATTGAAGGTCCCAATGAGCACAGTGGCCTCCATCATCTGTAAATGAAGGAAGAAGTTTGGAACCACCAGGACTAGAGCTGGCCGCCCAGTCAAACTGAGCGATCGGGGGAGAAGGTCCTTAGTCAGGGAGGTGACCAAGAACCTGATGGTCACTCTGACAGAGCTCCAGCATTTCTCTGTTGAGAGAGGAGAAGCTTCCAGAAGAACAACCATCTCTGCAGCACTCCACCAATCAGATGTAGCTATCGCACAAGTTTTCTGATTAGTTGATTTGGCCCGTCTATCACCAACATAGGTGGAGATAGACAGATGGTTTATCCATTCAGCTAACCAGTATTTTTGCCCCTTCCCAAAAGTTATTTTGTTTATTTACTGAGTAAAATGTACAGAGAAATCCTTGCTGAACACCTGCTCAAGAGCGCTTTAGACCGCAGAATAAGGTGAAAGTTAATCTTCCAACAGGACAACGACCTTAAACACACAGCCAAGATAACAAAGGAGTGGTTACAGGACAACTCTGTGAATGTCCTTAAGTGGCCCAGCCAGAGCCCAGATTTCAACCTGATTGAATATCTCTGAAGAAATCGGAAAATGACTGTGCACTGATGCTCCCCATCCAACCTGATGAGAGGTCCTGCAAAGAAGAATGAGAGAAACTGCCCAAACATACGTGTGCCAAGCTTGTAGCATTATTCTCAAAAAGACTTGATGCTGTGATTGCTGCCAAAGGTGCTTCAAAAAATTATTGAGAAGAGGCTGTGAAAACTCAAGGATGATTAGTGGAAACAGGATGCACCTGAGCTCAATTTTCAGTGTCATGGCAAAGGCTGTGAATACTTATGTATGTGAGCTGTATTTGTTTTTTATTTTCAATATATTGGCTAGATTTCAAACACACTTATTTCACATTGTCATTATGGGTTATTGTTTGTAGAATTTGGAGGGAAATAATGAATTTGGAGGGAAATAATGAATTTAATCCATTTCGGAATAAGGGTGTAACATATCAAAATGTGGAAAAAGTGAAGTGCTGTGACTACTTTCCTGATGCACTGTATGAACTCGTTAAAATGTAACTATCATGATAGAGGCTACTAATTAATTAATGGGCTTTTACTAAAACATCTAATTTAACTTCATTAATAAAGCAAAGAAATGACAACTGTTTGAATCTTATAAAAAATTGATTGAAAAAAAATAAACAGATAAGATCTGTAAAATATATTTTTTCAATGGAAAGAAAAAACTCATTGAAATATTTAATGACAGAAAATTAATTGGGGATGACAGATACTGACTTCGTTAATCTCCAGTCTCTGGCCAGTGTAGTCAATCACGTCCCCTGGAGGAGAACAACTATATGAGTTTCATCATGAAATAACAACCATATGGTTTAATCATCAAAGAACAACCATACGAGTTCAATCATCAAAGAACAACTATATGAGTTTCATCATCAAAGAACAACCATAGGAGTTTCATCATCAAAGAACAACCATAAGAGCTCAATCATCAAAGAACAACCATGTGGTTTAATCATCAAAGAACAACCATAGGAGTTTCATAATCATAGAACAAACATACAAGTTTCATCATTAAAGAACAACCATATGAGTTCATTCATCAAAGAACAACCATATGAGTTTCATTCATCAAAGAACAACCATATGAGTTTCATCATCAAAGAACAACCAAACAAGTTCATTAATCAAAGAACAACCATACAAGTTTCATTATCAAACAACAACCATATGAGTTTCATCATTAAAGAACAACCATATGAGTTCATTCATCAAAGAACAACTATATGAGTTTCATTATCAAAGAACAACCATACACGTTTCTTCATCAAAGAACAAACATACAAGTTTCATTATCAAACAACAACCATATGAGTTTTGTAGGAGTAGTTACTAATGTGTGAGATAGCTATACCATGTAGTTGTCTTTATTTAAATGATATTCTAATAAATAAGAGTGTCTTTGTTTAGAAATATTCAAAACTGACTGTTGAAATCTTTACAAGTACATTGCCATAATGTGTTTGCTATTTTTTGAAAGGTCTTATCAATCTAAATAAGATCACCCCATCTATTTAGCAAAACTGAAGCTTTAATGTGATGTTTATCACAGAAGCTAAATGGTGTTTAATGCTGAAGTTGCAGCAAAGCCTGTTTTACTCTTGTCTGTCTTGTTTATGGTGGGGGAGAGATAGGAATGCATTTCTGTTTAGGCTTAGGGGATGTAGGGCTGAAGACATGAAGCTGACCTTAAAGGTCATTTTGTGACATCTGAGCCATCAGATAAGAAAGGATTAACAGGGAAAAAGACACTTTGAGAGGAATTTACATATCTTAGGATTTAGGTGCAAACAATGAACATGGACAGGGCTGAAAGAGGTAGTTTGGGAGAACTCAGACTCTGGCACTAGACGATTAACTGAATAATTGAAAAGGAGGAGTGTGATGATGTTCCTATGTGTTTAAAGAAATAGCCATACAAGTTTAATCACCAAAGAACAACGATACGAGATTATTCATCAAAGAACAACCATGTGAGTTTGATAATCAAAGGACAACTATATGAGTTTCATCTTCAAAGAACAACCATATGAGTTTAGTAATCAAAAAACACTGAATTATTTTAATTATCAAATAATAACCATACACATTTTATCATCAAAGACCAACTATCTGAGTTTTATCATCAAAGAACAACCATATGAGTTTCATCATCAAAGAACAACCATACAAGTTTCATCATCAAAGAACAACCATACAACTTTTATTATCAAAGTGGAACATATGAGTTTCATCACCAAAGAACAACCATACGACTTTCATTATCAAAGAACAAACATCCACATTTCATCATCAAAGAACAACCATACGAGTTTAATCAAAGAATAACCATACAAGTTTTATCATCAAAGAAAAACCATACGAGTTTCAAAGAACAACCATAGGAGTTTATTAAAAAAACAACCATACAAGTTCAATCATTAAAAAACAACTATGAGCTTCATCATTAAAGAACAACTATATGAGATTCAACATCAAATAACAACCATGTTCGTTTTATAAACAAAGACCAACAATATTAGTTTTATAATCCAAGAACAACTACATGAGTTAAATCATCAAAGAAGTAATCATGTTTCTGCCTCTAAATGTGTCTGTGTGTGGCAGTGTGTGTCTATGTGCCGTCTCACCGTAGGTTTTCCCATTAATGGAACATTTGTTGAAGGTCATGATGTTCTGGGTTAGTGTTCCAGTCTTGTCAGAGAAGATGTATTTGATCTGGCCCAGCTCCTCGTTTAGCGTAGTGGTCCTGGCCTCGGCTGGAGTGTCACTTTGAGTGTGGTACATTTTTCTGTCCCAGTCGATGTAGAAGCTGTTCCCCAGGCGGATTACTTCCATACTACAAACACACATCATGTTACTCTGTAGCAAAACAGACAGACCTGATGTAGAGAGAGACAGACCTGACTTAGAAAGACAGACAAACCTGACATAGAGAGAGACAGATCTGATGTAGACAGAGAGACATACCTGATGTGGAGAGACAGACAGACCTGACGTAGAGAGAGACAGAACTGACGTAGAGACAGACAAACCTGATGTAGAGAGACAGACAGACTTCATGTAGACAAAGAGACCTGACATAGTCAGAGACCTAA
>JACXGM010013242.1:0-23214 GCA_016801145.1 Umbra pygmaea | reverse complement strand
TCAAACAACTTGATTGGCTAACATTCAGTGAAGGCACTAGCCAGCTACACACAGTCATTTGGTCAAACAACTTGATTGGCTAACATTCAGTGAAGGCACTAGCCAGCTACACACAGTCATTTGGTCAAACAACTTGATTGGCTAACATTCAGTGAAGGCACTAGCCAGCTACACACAATCATTTGGTCAAACAACTTGATTGGCTAACATTCAGTGAAGGCACTAGCCAGCTACACACAATCATCTGTTGAGTTTATAATCGCTTGCTTCAAAATGAACTGTTAACATTTCTCTTTGTTTACTGAAACCATAGTGTGATTTATGTGAATCAAGTGTGTTGTTGAAATTATTTAAGCTAGCTGAACATTTAAAACAATTCTGGTGCCTTGACATGAATTCGACAGCCAAGTTGACCTTAGTTAGCTGAAGTTTGAGGGTAAAATGAATCTTAAAGCCATTACGAACATTTCAAAACTGTCAGTTTATAAATAGCTTGCTGTAAAGCTGAAGTGTGAATAACTAACTATGTTATTCTTAAAGGCACTACAGTCATCTGTTAACTTGTGATAGCTTGCCTCAACTTTTAGCCTATTTGTTTTTTATATTGAAACCATAGTGCGATTTTAGCAAGGCCATTTAGGTGTCTTATATAAATTGTTGACTTCATGACTTTGATAATTAAAGTCAGCACATTAATAAATTTCAAAACATGATAAAAGTATGTGACAGATCTGTCTGTCAGCTAAAATAAATCTGCAGCCTACTGTCATCAGTGTAAATGCTTGTTCAATACTCATTGTTTAACCATTTTAATGAAGTTAAAATAGTCATTTGGTTCAGTAATAGGCTTGGGACTAATTTATTTCTGTGACTTGTTCAGTTTGATCAAATAGGATCTCTCCTTTTTTAAGATGCATATAACCATCCGAGAAGGAAGATCCATGCCAGATTTAAAAAGATGCACCACATGCTGCAATGACTTTCACTGCCCGTTCTGTGACTCCACTGTGTTTCACCCTACAAAGTTGAGCAAGGTCACGACCCATTTAGACTGTCATTTCAACCGTGCAGTTTTCCATGAAGGTAAAGTTTAAAAACGTTTTTCTGGGATTTTTCAATGCGATTGATTAAAAGCAGCCTGAATGTTATCAACATTTCATTTTGAGCAGTGAATCAATACAAGACCCCCTCTAATTTGCTTGCTCTGACAAGATATTTAATTCAGACACTTAAATAATACGTAGGCCTAATAGTTCTTCTATCATCATATGTTTTAGGATATACCATTCACAGATGCGGGTTAAATTGCCGACCGAAATGGCATTATCACTGCATCCACTGCCAGTCAATGCTTTCACGCAGACCAGACTTCGTCAAACACTTGGCTTTGTGCAAGAAGAAGCACTATGCCATATCCACCATCGTCCCAGCTCCAACAAGCACAGGTGGATGGAGGGGTGATTGGATGTGATACCTTTACTGTTTATTATTGTATATATATTTAAAATATATCTATATAATCTTGAATCTGTGTTGAATCTTCCTTGTGTCTTGCCTCTCTCCAACCTTTCAAATATTTTGTTGATCTAGTGACTGCAAAGGCCAGAGCAATATGATTCCAGCTTTATTTGACCAGATAACAAGCTAGTTATGCTAGTTACAAAAATGGCCCAACGTGCAACCCTTTAGCAATCAAGTTGAATTGCAAGACAGAAAGTAGTGTTTGGGTGGAATACTACTTTGTTTGCACTTTTGGGGTCATCCAATCTGCTAGGTGGCGCTATCGCGAGAAAATACTTTTACAAGGGAGCATGAAATCCCTTCGCAAACCTTCGGCCTATTTGATCTATCCCTTCACCAGTACACTGACTCAGTTCATTAAGTAGACAATGTTTGATAACAGCAGCTTTTCTCTGCCTAACGAATGCAGTAAATCTGACTTGCAACGGTTTAACAGATAAAATATTCAGATATCCCTGTGATCACCCAGATGAAGTTTAGTTCTAATGTAACCAACAGTTTAATGTTTAACAGTTTGCTAATGATTCATAATTGTATCATGATTTAGTTCCTTGGTGTTTGGTAATGAAAGGCCTATTGTAGATCAGTAACACTTAGTAACAAACAAGTCATTCAGAAAATGACTGATACCACCTTTAATTCATAGCAACTTGTTTCTAAGTAATTAATCATTTGATTGTTAATCATAAATATTATTATAATAATTTATAACTGACAATAAGGCGCATTTAACAAGTCACACCATATTGTGGCATTATAATGTAATGTTGAACTACACTGAAATAATTTAATTCATTTTGTGCACAACCAACGAAAACATAACATAGGCTAAAATTAGCAAGTTAACGTTAACTGTGAGGGTTGCTACTGTTACTTGGTAAACAATTTACCCTAGGATACTAAAACGAACACCAAAACTTAAATTGCTACAATTTTTAACAGTTCATGTTATCAACTAAATCTATGGAAAGCTGGCAACCTACACGTTTCTCACCTTTGCCTTTTTCTTCAGGTATGGACATTTTTTTTGGTCTGATTTTAACCAGTCTGGGCAAATTACTGAGTAGGCACCAATCAGAGCAGCATTTTCTATGACATCATGTGGTCACAAAGTATTTTACAGTATTTTTAAACTACAAACCACTAAAACAAATTTATTAAACATTTTTAATCAACCCTATCAAATACAAAATCCTATTTTCTATTTTGAAATAGGTATTTTAAATTTTGAAATAGGTATTTAAAAAACGTGTTATAAATACTGCCCATCCCTGTCTATAGACAATAATGAAATACAAAAATAGTGATCTAAAAATGCACATGCTCTGTTGCCATTCTCCACCTGAAATGAAATTCCACTAACTAATTCAGACCACTAGATGGCAAGAGCAATGAAAACAATATGAAATTTTCATCTTCTAGTGGTGTTTCGATTTGCTCTTTGCATTTGTGGCTTTTTATTCACTAGAATTAATTTGGTTGTAACAGTAAGTAATTGTACTTACAATAAACATTGAATGAAAGAATGTTTTTTACAGTTCTTCATTTACGGGAATGAAAAATGACTTTTTACACAACTGGAGGTTAAATCCAATCTGATTTAACTTTTTAATGCTGTTGTTTTGGACGTTGCTTCTTAAACCTGCAAATGTGTTATCGGGATGTAAAATGATGATCAATCTTTAGAGAGAGGAAAAAATGCATTACTGTCAAAAGGGGCATTTTTCCTTGTTTTATTTCCATTATATTGATTGAAAAACCTAGCTCTCTTTCCACAGTGGATCACACCCGGACAGTCGAGCTCTATGGACTTCCGAAGTCTTCACAAGCGTCGAAGGGTCAGGGGTCGACAACACCCACAGAGAAGAGGGACCTACCTCAAGTACACCCCAAAACAAAGAGCCAAGATTGCGCGGATGTGCATGGAGGTCGGTGCACAGATGGCTGCTGCAATAATGTCGGAGGAACTGGGAAGACGCATTAGCCCAAACACTGTGAGGTCCATGAGGATCAGCTACGAACAGACTGTGAAAAGCATGGGGGTTCAGAAGGTGGAAGACCTGCCCCATTTGCGGCAACAGTCCTACATGTTTGATGAGGAAATCTCTCATTTTGTCATGGCCAGGAGAAGAGCAGGAGGTAAGGTTAGCCCTTCACTGCTGGTGGTCGCCACACGAGACATTGTGATGCGCCGAAACCCGGAAATGCTAGCGGAAAACGGTGGACACATGGTAATCAGCCCAGGCTGGGCACGTTCTTGGCTCCGGCGGTTTGCAGGAAGTAGATTTGTTTCAAAGAGCTAGGGAAGAGATCTTACAATTGGTGTTTGTTGTATTGCAGTTAAGACAAACTTCTAATTTTTGGTAATTAAGAACCATTTATTGGAGTTAGAATTTGCACGTAGTAGTGTTACTGAATTGAAATTGATCTCATCTTTGAAGATCTTGTAGGGGAACTCTGATGTTTGGAGTGCTATTAAAAACCCCATGAGGATATTGTTTTAAATCTTCAGTTTCCATGAGAGGTTTGGCTGACTCTTTGTTTGATAAAGGAAGACCATGTAACATTGTGTTGATGTTGTTCAGTGTTATAATGTGGTTAGGAAAATCTCCTTGTAACCTTACACATTTGTTCTGTTTTTTTTTTGGTGTTAAAACTTATCATATATTTGATATACAGTCATGGTCAAAAGTTTGTAGAATGCCACAAATACCAAATTTTACAAGTCAGCTGCCTCAGTGTTGTTAATTTCAATTTGCATATACTCCAGAATGTCATTAAGAGTGAGCAGATTAATTTCAAAGTCCCTCTTTGCCGTGAAAATAAACTTAATTAAAAAATAATTCACTGCATTTCAGCCCTGCCATTAAAGGACCAGTTGCCATCATGTCAGTGATTTTCTTGTTAACACGGGTGAGAGTGTTTATGAGAGCAAGGCTGGAAAACACTTTCATGCTGATTGAGTTAGAATAACAGACTGGAAGCTTTAAAAGGAGGGTGGTGCATGAAATCATTGTTCTTCCTCTGTCAACCGCGGTTACCTGCAAGGAAGCACGTGCCGTCGTCATTTCTTTGCACAAAAAGGGCTTCACAGGCAAGGATATTGCTGCTAGTAAGATTGCACCTAAATCAATCATTTATCATCAAGGACAAAAGTTCAATTGTTGTGAAAAAGGTGGCCGGGCACCCAAGTAAGTCCAGCAAGTCTCTTAAATTTGATTCAGCTGCGGGATCGTTGCACAACCAGTGCAGAGCTTGCTCAGGAATGGCAGTAGGCAGGTGTGAGTGCATCTGGATGCACAGTGAGGTGAAGATTTTTGGTGGAAGGCCTGGTGTCAAGAAGTGCAGCTAAGAAGCCACTTCTCTCTAGAAAAAACATCAGGGACAGACTAATATTCTACAAAAGGTACAGAGAATGGTCTACTGAGGACTGGGGTAGAGTCATTTTCTCTGATGACTCCCCTTTCCGATTGTTTGGGCCATCTGGAAAACACCTTGTTTGGAAAAGACAAGGTGAGCATTACCATCAGTCCTGTGTCATGCCAAGAGTAAAGCATCAATTGTGGCTCAAGAGGCGGGCGGACAAACAAACAACCCACAAATTCTGGCAACTCCAAGCATTGATCATTCAAGAATGGGCTGACATCACGCAGGATGTAACCCAGAAGTTAATTGACAGCATGTCAGGGTGGATTGCAGAGGGCTTGTAAAAGAAGGGGCAACACTGCCAATATTGACTCTGCATAACTTCATGTAATTGTTAGTGAAAGCCTTCCACACTTATGGAATGCTTGTAATTATACTTCAGTATACCATAGTAACCAGAGATGGGCATAAATACTGTAATAGATTGCTTTTCTGGGTTGGGCTGAGTTCACAACTTTTGGGAAGTTCCTCAGTAAGACCCTAATGACCAGGTAAAAGAAGTTCTGTAATTTTAGAATGTTTCCCATTGTTCCAATTGAAGGTTTTAGGTTTTTAAAGATCACTGGTAAGTTATGAGCTTATTTTACCTGGTCATTAGGGTCTTACTGAGGAACTTCCCAAAACTTGTGAACTCAGCCCAACCCAGGAAAGTAATCTCTTACAGTATTTATGCCATCTCTGATAGTAACTACTGACAAAGATCTAAGAACACTGAAGCAGCAAACTTTGTGGAGACTAATATTTGGCAGTCTCAGAACTTTTGACCACTACTGTACAGTGTACTTACAAATATTCCAACTTTTTGAACATTTCTACGTTCAAACCATGGGTATGGTTTGTTGAGTGATGGATGAGGTGACAACATGTATTGATTACGTTTTTCAGATCTGTATTAGAAGTATTAAAATAAAGCCATTAGATGTATAAAAATAAGTATGTATACCCTCTCATTCTTTGTGTGGATATTTTCTTTTATCATTTGTATTACAATAAATTTCCCTTTAAAATATTTTTTTAACAGAAATAATTGTAACTGGTTATTTTCCCTCATGCACAGGTATTTTAACACCTGAATTTAAATAGTTTTTTGCATTTTCCAAATCCAGAAAGTGCGGGACCGGACACGTTCACCCCTGTCCAGTGCCCCTGGGGCAATTATACTTAAGTACCTTGCTCAAGGGCAAATTGATAAAAAAAAATATGTAAACAAAGCCAAAACTGTAACATGTAATATTTCAAACACACAGATGAAACCTGATTGGGCACTGAAGTGGCAGAATGTTTGCGTCGGGCCGTCAGTGATAGCGGATGGTGTTGACTGCTCAGATCCCTTCATACAGGTACATTTTAATGGCTTTCTCACCATTAAATTGACAAGTTTATTTGGGCTTGGTGATATTTTTAAAAATAAAATATAAGTTTAGAATTACGTGACCTTGTTTTTATTAAATTTTTATTCACGCAGAAACCAGAAAAGAAATGTAGAAAGTTGCGTGTGGGGCGAGTTGAAGAAAATAAGAAGAATGCAACAAAAATGTATTCTGTTCTGCCAAACCCTGACTGTGAAACTGTAAGTGCTGGTCACACAACTTCAATATATGGAGTTGTAATACCTGTATGTATACACAAAGCTGATTGAATGTATGTTAGGCAGTGTGTCAAACCTTCCTTTCAGTCTTTTTTTTTCTTCCTCAGTACCAGAACAACACTGTATCCAGCGATGGGGAGAACATTTTGGCGTTTGGAAGTTCTGAACCAGGTAGTTGTTTGAATTTTGAACAGAATACCTCATTAACATCACCAGTCACAATCGTGGTGCCAAAATGTGTGAAGCCACTTGGTGCAGCAGAGATTATGGACACCCATTCATACATCAACTCTGACAAGATTATCAACTCCTCAAAATGTAATGTAGACATTGAAACAAATATAGAAGTCTTGGGAAAGAGAGGAAATGGGATGGGAACAGACTTTCGTAAAAGAAATGTGAATTACTGTTTTGTATGCGGTAAACCGCAATTGAAAATCTCCCGCCACTTACGAAGACATATGAAGGAGAATGCCGAAATTGCTCACATGCTAAGCCTTGATGTGGACTCAAAACAGCGCAGAGTGTTGATGGAGAAAATAAGGAACAAGGGGAATTTCCAACACAACACTGAAGTCATAAGCAAGGGATCTGGGAGTCTCAAAGTGAAAAGGAGAACCCGACCTACTAGTAGTGCGAAGAGATACGAGCTTTGTGTTTTCTGTAAGGGAATGTTTGTTAGGCAAGAATTGTGGAGGCATAGGAGAAGATGCCCTTGTAAACCTGAGGGTATAGATCAAAAGTTTCACTATGGGAAGAAGCGGTTCATACTAGAAGTTGGACATAATTCAGGAAACATAAACAAAAACTGAAGCGATAGAACTGGTAACTTATCTCTGAAAGATACTTTTTATTATTTATTTATTAATTTTAATTGTCCTTTCTGGGCCTGTAAATTCAATCGCAGGAGTATAGGTGGTGAGTGTAATCATTCCGTACATGAACTGACTAAAGGGTTCCGTGTTGGATGAGCAGTGCGAATAGAATCCTTTGGCTCGGCGACATGTGGTTTGGTGAACCATGTGAGCGCACTTCACTGCCCCACATCTGTCCAGTGGGGTTGTGGAGCTGCAATTCTTCTTGCCACAACTAATGATGTGTACTGTATATTCTTGATGGTGCCTCTGGGAGAGGCATGGGTTTTATTCTGGATTTATTTCACATTCCTTATTTCGATGAACATGCTTCTAATTGTTTTTATTATAATAATTGTTGAAATTCTAATAAAGAGAGCTAGGGTTTTGTTAGTTGCTTAATTTGTCTACTGTTATTTCGTTGCACATATTCATTTTGTAGCATATCCTATTCAGAAAGTAACATCTGTTTTATGCTGGGAAAAATTAAATAATAAGCATCTCCTTTTTACTGTCTATTTTTAAATGAAATATAAATGAAAGATATTTCAAAATATTTTTTAGATAGCACACCTGAAATGGGATTCAAGAATTGTATTAACACTAGGTTTTAAACAATTTTGTACATCAGCAGTGTTAATACTTAATAGCCTGAAAGCATCAATGTATCAAACTCAGCTATTCAATAATGTATTCCTTGGCTTGTTTTCCAATAAAGTAATTAGAATTTAAGCAACCAGAACACTGCATGTGGATATTGCTGTCTTGAGATTATCAACTTAATTTTAATGACACAGATTTGTCACATCAGGTCATCCAATAGGGAGTCTGCTTTCTACAATGAGCGTTTGTGTGGCATGAGCCAAACGTGCGGGTGTATAGAGTGAAATACTATCATTCCACTATTACTGCATTTATACTATTCACAATTTGTAATAATAAATGCAAAAAATGTTTTTAGTGAAATATTTTTATGTAAATATTATATAACTTAAAGAATTAAGTAACAGACGACGCTGAACTTGGCTCCACATTCGCCTCCGGTTCAACTTAAGTTTCGGTTCCACCTTAAAAAATGCCTGTTCCAGCAATTGAGCTGGATAATCTCAATAATTCCAAAGTAGATATGGACATGTGGGGTATCAATCGAAAGGGGAGGAGCTGTAGTATGTGAATCAGCTGACAGAATTAACGGGAAACCAAATTTGGCCCATAGGGGGCAGTGCAAAGTCAGCAACTGTTGTAAAACATTGTCAAAATGTTGATTTTTTTTGTGAAATCTTTTCTCCAAAATTCCACAGTAGATATGGACATGTGAGGTATCATTGGAAAGGGGAGGAGCTCTAGTATGTGAATCAGCTGACAGAATTAACGGGAAACCAAATTTGGCCCATAGGGGGCAGTGCAAAGTCAGCAACTGTTGTAAAACATTGTCAAAATGTTGATTTTTTTGTGAAATCTTTTCACAAAAATTCCACAGTAGATATGGACATGTGAGGTATCATTGGAAAGGGGAGGAGCTGCAGTATGTGAAATAGGTGACAGATTCAACGGGAAACCATAATTGGCCAAGGGAGGGCATTGCAAAGTCAGACATTATGGCCAAAAGGTTAATTTTTGGGTTAAATCTTTTCTCCAAAATTCCACAGTGGATTTGGACATGTGAGGTATCATTTGAAAGGTGAAGAGCTGTTAATCAGGTGACTGATTAAACGGGAAACTATATTTGACCAATAGGGGGCAGTGCAAAGTCAGGAATTGTTGTAATAACATTGTCAAAATGTGGATTTTTGTGTTAAATCTGTCACCCGATTCACATACTACAGCTCCTCCCCTTTCCAATGATACCTCACATGTCCATATCTACTCTGGAATTTTGGAGAAAAGATTTCACAAAAAAATCTACATTTTGACAATGTTTTACAACAGTTGCTGACTTTGCACTGCCCCCTATGGGCCAAATTTGGTTTCCCGTTAATTCTGTCAGCTGATTCACATACTACAGCTCCTCCCCTTTCCAATGATACCTCACATATCCATATCTACAGTGGAATTTTGGAGAAAAGATTTAACTAATAAATCAACATTTTGACAATGTTTTACAACAGCTCCTGACTTTGCACTGCCCCCTATTGGCCAAATTTGGTTTCCCGTCGATTTTGTCACCTGATTCGAATACTACAGCTCCGCACCTTTCCATTGATACCCCACATGTCCATATCTACTTTGGAATTATTGAGATTATTTAGCTCAATTGCTGAAACAGACATTTTTTAAGGTGGAACCGAAACTTAAATTGAACCGGAGGCGAATGTGGAGCCAAGTTCAGCGGCGTCCGGAACAGGCTCACTACACAATGAAATAGCAGACTTGGTTCTAAAGGTCCATCGATTTTTGGTCCAGTGTGTCCAAAAATCGGGTAAGCAGGCTTGGAAATGGCAGTCCACATGTTTAACATTTCTATGCGCGTAAACGTCCATGGCTTGCTTTGTTGTTCAGAGATAAATTCAATTTCCTGCACCAAACCGTACTAACCTCGTGACCGAAAGCGTCACAGCTCCTCCCCAAACAGGAAGTCATGCACGCCATTAACCATTGTTTACAATTCGCCAGGGTAAAGTTGCTTGAAAACGTGCATGCAGGATTTGATTTTCACGATTGTAATTCATAAACAAATACCAAGGTTTACAATTGGTTTACAATAACCATTGTTTACAATTCGCCAGGGTAAAGTTGCTTGAAAACGTGCACGCAGGATTTGATTTTCACGATTGTAATTCATAAACAAATACCAAGGTTAACTATCAAATGACAATGGATAATGAATTTCTCTTTCAAAGTCAGCTAACCGCTCTCCTGAATGCTGTTATGAGGGCAGCAGTCGTAGAGATAGTCCAGCTTGTAGAGACTAACGCCGTGACTCTTCGCCAAGAGTTGTCCAAGAGTAAGCAGCAGAATGAAGCTTTGAAAGTGGAGAATGAATCGAACAAAATGAAACTGCAAAGTCTAGAAGCAAAGCTATCGTTAGCGGCAAATGCACGTGATGTCGGTTTCTGTCAGGCTGCTAAAGCTGAAGGTAACTACAGCCTACTGTTCAGCCACCTTCCACTTTTCTTACCAATGTTAATTTAATGGTTGTGTTTAGTTATTGCTGGTGTTTGCAAATGTTACGGTATTACTCTCATATCACATGCAGAATATTTGAAAGTAACTAATACATTGTGAACGAAGTTACGCAGACAACGACAATGACATGTTTTATTTACCGATAGGGTTATGAATGCGGCATGGTAGGTGATTGTGTGGGAATCAAGTCAGGGTAAAAAGTTAACATGATTATTGCATGACAAATTATCATAAATATATTTTATTGTTATTATAGATGATTTTGACCAAAAAAATGCAGATGGAAAAGCTTATGCAGAGACTACGGGTTCAGGGCTGTGGTCTCTGGAGCTGACATGCCAATCCCAGGTTGGTATAGGTAGGCTTTATTGTATTTCAGTAATTATCTATGTTCAGATGACTTGTGTAACGCACACTAGGCAATGTTGTGTGCTGTTGTTTGTCTCATAGTAAAAAGAAACATATATGGGACTTTATGGTGTTTGAAGCAGGCTATGAACAATCAGGAGAAGTTAGTTCTAAGCGCTGTTTCCATGGAAAAGGTTGGAATTCCAGTAAATAGCATCAAGAAGGAAATGAATGAGTGCACAGAACATGAAACTCAATCTCCAGTGAAGGGTAAGTGTGACATCATTGCAATATAAGGCTTGGAAATACTAATACCGTACAGATGGTAATGCATCTTTTGCAAATATTTAACAGTTCTGTTTTTAAATATGAACCCAAGTAAATGCCATTTTGACTTAATGGGGGGCCTGGAAGAAATATTTTGGAGATCTCTAACTGATTAAGTTACATTTACTGTAATTGTACCTGTTTTTTGTTCAGATGAGCAGACGTGTCCCAAAGTGGACATGGTGTATGGAAAAGAGTGGAGTCAAAGCCTTTGGTGTGATGGAGGTGATAAAGGAGACGTTTACAACAGATCACAAAAAGAAGAAACTCCAGGACCTTCTATTACCCAGCATCAGGTCAGCTCACTTTTCTGTGGACCTTTTGTTTTCGAACCTGACCGATATATCGGTGGGCCAATATTAGGCATTTTCCAAACTATCGGTATCAGCAATTATAACGGCCGATAAATGAATATTTAAAAAATAAAATAAGAACCTGACTGATTCAGTACACTACCTCATGTACTGTATATGGTTTATATTTTGCTCTTGTTGATATTCATCAAAGTTGTTCAAAGTTATATTTGTGAAGCTATTAATATTGTTAACTTAGATTTTAATTTTTATACATTTATATATTTTTAAATATTTATATTTATTTATCAGAACTTTAATATATTTTGACGTTCCTCTGTTCTTTTGTGACAATAAAACAAACAAGTTTAACACCTAAACAAGGAGACTTTACAGAGCTTGAACATGGATGGAGCTGTTGTGTAGATGACACTGCAGATGTCCCCACATTTCCTATTATCCTGACATCAATCCTGGTCCCTGAGAATCACATCAACTAGAGTGTATTTGTGTGTAAGCCCTGTACTCCCATGTGTCCATGAGATGTACATTAGACTGTAGTGGACACATTGATGTCAATTCAATGAAGCAACATTTTTTTTTATGAGTATCTGGCTTCAACAAGTACCTTTTTCACTCTGGCTTGGCGCAGTCTCATGCACTTCCGCTGTCCCAGTAAGGTGAATGGTTATTTAGATTATAGAAACAGGGTTTGGGGGGTGGTGTGTGGTCTTAATGCAGATTTTCAGTGTGCTCTACCTTAAAATTCTGTTCACTGATACATGCCTCCGGATCTAGCTATTTTAACAATTGTATATATTTTATTCAATCGTTACAGATATCAGAGAACCTGCCTGGCCTAGCAAGCGCAGATAGCCCTGTCACACCACAATGCTCTGACGTACCAGTTGCCGAATGTACTGGGCACACATCACCTACATTCAAAAAGGTATTTAATTTAACTACAACATTTCATTTCTATCTTAAAAACAGCAATAAATAGGATGACAGGTCTACCAGGGCTGCAAAGTGACATGCTTTGTGCACTTTTCTTGTTGTTTAGATATGAAATTTAAGATCTACACCCTTCTATCTCATCAAGGCAATAAGTTGAGCTAGGAATACACATAGTACCCAGTTTTAGACTTGATTTTTATTTCCTGTTGGCCACTCTCTCACCTAAACAAGCAGCCTTCACCGGTCCCCACGTCGTGTGTGTGTGTGTGTGTGTGTGTGTGTGTGTGTGTGTGTGTGTGTGTGTGTAGCTTGAACATGGATTGAGCTGGTGTGTAGATGACACTGCAGATGTCCCCACATTTCCTATTATCCTCACGTGAATCTAGGTCCTCGAGAATCACAAAGTTTATTTGTGTGTAAGCCCTATACTTTGAAAATATATGTTGCAATCTGTTACATTGTAATCCAGAAACTCTTATTTTCCATTTTAGAAATTAAAGCATCGGTTTAATTCATTTGAAGACGAAGAGCAAGAAGACCTCCATATTCCCAAGTTTAAGAGGACTAAAAGGCTCATGGTAAAATGCACCGTAGTGTTATACATTCTTTTTTTAAACTTCATTTCTCACACACAATCATTACTCAAATCTTAAATAACTTTTAAGAAAACTATGAAATATTATCTCACTTTGCATTAAACTTATTTTTTGCCGTTAAATTTGAATTTACAGATGAAGAACATTATTCCTGAAGAATCTGATCTCTTCGACTCCACTCCTGACAGCGGGGAGGAGTTTGTTCCAAAATCTAAGCACAGCAGTTCACACTGTAGTTCTGCTTTTGAGGTTTTCCCTTCATCTCTGCATCGTAACCTCCTTGACTCTTCTCGAAGTCCAGACAGCACCACTTGTATCAGCGTGGGATTAGAAGAGACAATGGCAAATGTTAGAGAGATAGACAGAGACACTAGCCCTGAAAACATAGAACCTGCTGAAGGCATAGTATTCATTAGTGCCGTAACAAAAAACAAGGATGGATCCCGTCTTTACAATAAGACGCACTACTGCCTCTTCTGCCCAAAATCGGTTTATAAAATGGCAAGGCATCTTGAGAAAATGCATTCAAAGGAGAAAGAAGTTGCCAGAGCTTGCTCGTTTAAAAAGGGCTCCAAAGAAAGGAGAATGCTTTTGAACAATCTTCGCAATAGAGGAAATTATGCTCACAATGCGGCTGTTTTAAAGGATGGGAAAGGTGAGCTTGTTCCTCAAAAACGACCGGCTGGTAAGTCCCAGGCCAATAACTACATGCATTGTGCCTATTGTAAAGGACTTTTTCTCAGAAACATATTGTGGCGACATATGAGGAAATGCAAATTGCATCCTAAAGTTGTAACTCCAAAACTTGGCAAAACTCGTGTCCAGGCACTATGTGCATTTATGGATCCTGCTCCAGATCACATAAGCAAAAAGCTATGGGAGCTCACCAACCAAATGACCCCAGATGAGATCACTAAGGCTGTCAAAAAGGACAAGTGTATAATGCAGTTAGGTCAGCACATGCTGAATAAAAGTGGATCCAACCCCAAGAGGCAAGAACACGTAAGACAGAAACTCTGTGAAATTGGAAGACTGCTCATTAATGTCAGGAAAATTATTCCAAACACAGAAATCCAGGACATCATTGACCCAAAATACTACCTGGCAACTGTGAAAGCTGTGAAACTCACTTGTGGCTACAACAGTGAAACAGAGAATTTCAAAGTAGGCAGTTTAGCACTTAAACTGGGACGCGCCTTAGGAAAACTAGCTAAGCTCGTTGAGAGCAACGGAAGGATTGCTGAGAATCGTATTGTGGTGGAGAAAGCTCAAAGCTTCCAACAAGTCCATGCAGATAAGTGGAAAGAGCTTATTTCGTCAACTGCCTTACGAAACATTGAAGAAATGAAGTGGAACATGCCTACAATCATGCCGTTCACAGAAGATGTCCAACTGTTGCATAGATACTTGCAGGAAAAGCAGCAAGAGTCCATCAACTATTTGACAGCAGAGCCAACTGCTCAGCATTGGTCTTCCCTCGCCGAAGTGTCTCTGGCGGAAGTCATTCTTTTTAACCGAAGAAGGGAAGGGGAGGTTTCGTGTGTGCCCTTAAAGGCGTTTTTATCCAGGGACACTTCTGATCCTAATCAAGATATTGATTGGGCACTCTCAGAGGTGGAGAAGAAACTATGCAGACACTTTTCATGGATTGAGATTAGGGGAAATGGAGGGAGGAAAGTTCCCATCTTGCTTACACCAGAAATGCTCAGTGCACTTGAGCTTCTTGTTCAGCTGAGGGACAAGTGTGGAGTCCCAAAAGAAAACACATACATGTTTGCCCGGCCGGGAGGTATGTCCCATTTCAGAGGCTCAGATTGCATTCGATCCTTTGCAAAAGCTTGTGGAGCCAAACACCCTCATGCTTTGTCATCCACAAGGTTGCGCAAGCAGATGGCCACTCTGTCAACAGTTTTGAACATGAACGATTCTAACATGGTTCAGCTTGCCAACTTTATAGGACACGACATAAGGACCCATCGAGAGTATCACAGTCTGCCTGAAGGAACCCTGCAACTCGCAAAGATTGGCAAAGTACTAATGGCACTTGAAAATGGAAAATTGGCAGATTTTAAGGGGAAAAACCTTGACGAGATCGAGATTGATCCAGATGGTTTGTTTAAATTAATTAATTCATCAATACACACACACACACACACACACACACACACACACACACACACACACACACACACACACACAATGCTTAGGTACTCAAATGCTACTGCCTAGACTAGTTAAAGGGTGTGTCTCTGATACATTAAAAATAGAGACGTGTTGCTAACATCCATACGTACTTGGACTCTGTAGAGAAAGTCTTGCCACAAAGTGATGAAGGAAATCCAGATGCTGACATTGAGATGGATATTGAGACTGCCGAATCCGGACAGGAAGGTATACACAGGGACATTTATCCAAAGCAACATACACTGTTTATGTACTTTAAAGCAAAGGGTAATAAAGGACTCACTGACTTATGACTGAGTTCTAACTGACTGGGTTGAGGAGACTTCCATGTAATCTTAGACACTAAAATTTTTGCTTAAAACCAACAAATTTTGTTCTTTAATTTTAAAGTATATCCATATTTGAACAGCACAAGACCATTTGACTATAACATACACCTAGATAACATAACCTTATTTAACCCCAGGTGGAGAAACTTTAAAGACTCCAGTCACTGATATGATGTCACCTACTGAAGGTGAGGAGCTACCACCATCGCAGAGCCAGGTGATCCCAACACCGAAGCCTTCAAAGAAAATCTCATCCAAAGGTAAATTGGAAATGTATGCTAAGGAAAAATAAGCCAGTTTAGTATTGCATTCAGTTTAACATTTGTTAATTTAGTTTTGATTTTCAAAGCCATCCAAAAGAGGAAGACTTGGGGTAAAGAAGAGGTCCAGGCTGTGGAGAGGCACTTGCTGCAGTTCATAACATCCCTTCGTGTCCCCGGAAAGTTAGACTGTGAAAAATGTTTGCAGGCTGAGCATTTGACACTTAAAGACAGAAATTGGCAAGCTGTTAAATTCTATGTCTATAACCGTATTCAGGCACTTAAAAGAAATATCTAGCAAGGATTGTGATCATTGATGTATTAAGAGAACTGGATGGCGCCTTCGGCACAAAGCCCCGTTCATTCGAATGAAAGTTGATTATAAATATATATAGAGCTTCAAAATACCCGGATCTTTCATGTTGGGCGGCCCAACTGACATGCGCACTAGCAACAGTTAGTTTGTGTTGTCATAGCAACCAGTAGCAATGGCCCAATCGACATGTGCACTAACAACAGTTTTGTTTGTGTTGTTGTAGCAACACTGCGCGTTCATCATGCCTAGTTTAGTAACTGGATTCGGCTACTAGTAAATGTTAAACTTTTTTTTTTAACCTGATGTTTAAACCTGAAATTTTTTTTATCGTGTTTGATCTAGGTTCACAATGTTGATGTACTGTGAATATTTAGCTTTTTTATTGGATAAGATTTTTTTAAGTGAAGGGCCCAATTAAAAAAAACCTTGACATTTAAAATGACCAGATCTGTTTAAGATTATTTCGGTAGTCTCACTATATATTTGTTAGGCTTTATTATCCTTTACCAAAAATAAGTACATAATTTGATAGTTTACAGTAGTGATAGACCGATCATATCGGCCGGCCGATATACAGGGCCGATATTTGTGTGTTTACATGTATCGGCATCGGACGATACGCGGCTGCTGCGTACACCGATTTTCTCAGCATTATTTACAGACAGGCGTACACACAGCTTTTGGACTGGACTCTATACCAAACCGTTAATATGTACCTGAAAAATACCACACTGTGCTTATCTATGTAAAGACTGTACTACAGTATATTTACAATGCACCTCAACCACTAAAATAAAAGTGAGAGCTAAGCCTATGCGTCTGAACAAACTCAGCTGCACTAGATATGTACTTAAAGTGCACATTAAATTATTTGACACCACAACATATAGAATGCTATATTCTGTGATACATTTTCTTTCATACTAATCAATAAAAACAACTTGAATTTTTACTGCTCTTTGCTGGTTAATACACACAGCACATCATTTTGATAGGAAATTGTGGCGCTGAACTGTATTGTTATTAAACTAATAGCGATGCACTGATACCACTTTTTCATTGCCGATACAGGCAGCTCTGTGTTGCTGGAGATTTTGCAGTTCACGTGCAGACCATGCACTGCCCCTTGTTCTACATCACCTGTTTTTACATTTGTGTTTTTTTATATTGTTCAATAAATGTTCCTTTTTTAAATTGAGACTTGTAACATTTGTTATCTTCACTGTATAATTTTTATGATGAAATTGAGGGAGCAAAAGCAGTATCGGCTCCAAAAATCGGCTCAAGAAAATCAGCAGCCCGTATCGGTCATCAGCTAAGGCTGATGAAGGAAATCGGCATCGGCACTAAAAAATCCATCTTGGTCGATCTCTAGTTTACAGTTACATTTATATTAATGTATAAATTGAAATGCCTTCAATTTGGAAATTCCAGCAATCTGATGTTTACTGACATTATTTTTGCATTCTTACTGATTGTGTTTTCTACCCAGGTCCTCAGGCACTACCTGCTCTGTATGTTTTAGATGTTTTCCTGCTCCAACACACCAGATTCTAATGAATGGGTCGTAACCAGGCTTCTGCTGAGCTTAATAATGACCCGTTAATTTAAATCAGGTGTATTGGAGCTGGCTAACATAATGTATAGAACATGCAGATTAGAAGACCACTACTGTTTTGAGGATAGAACTGTGATTTGGGAATTAATCGTGATATGCAACTAGAATTTTAATCCAAACACAAATGTGGCCAGTTTAAAAGGTAAGATTTATTAGAATTAGATGTACATCACTAACCAACTATATGACTGCGTTATAGTAAACATTTAGATGATTGTGCATCAGGAATGGCGTTCTGGACATTCCTGATGCACCACGAGTCTTTCAACATATACATAGTAAAATAGAAAATTATTTTTGATATCTACTTTATAAAAAGGCAATTTTATTTATATATAATAAATATTTAATCTTTGATGTTCCAAAGCCACAAAATGTCAGTTGGTGCGTCCGTCCAAACCATAAACGCAGAGAACAAAATTTGAGTAAACATTTTATGACTAAATGAAATTCCTAATTAAATAGTTTGGCAATAAATTACTTATATATTATTATAAACCATTTCTTGGTTGATGAATTCAAAAATATTTTAAAGAACATCATAAATTCCATCTTAAAAGGGTTAAAACCAACAAGAATACACTGAATACATTCTTGCAAACCTAAAAATTCATTGTGCATCCATTTTGATGTGAATATTTTTTTCCATTTTGAAAACCTAATTTGTCATTGACCAGTTTACAGTTAAATGCTTATTATTACTAATCTGATGTTTTGCTGCTGGCAGATTTATTACGTGACATGAAAAATGTGGAATGCTATTTGCACAAATGATGTGAGCTAGATGTTAAAAAATAAACATTTTGTGTCCCGCTTAAGTGAAACTGCGAGGGTTGGATGAGAGAACTAAAGTATTCAGCTGTAATGCATAACGCATTATTTTTTTGTTAAAATGATTTCTAAAAACAAGGTGTGAATCTGTCTATCATAAATATTATGTTATTATAGGCGTTACTGGTAACACTGGCCGTCAATAACGTGATTTTTAATCCCCAGTTCAATTTTTATTTACTATGATCAACCGACATTATAGATAACAGTATGATGAAGTTAGAACTAAATGTATCCTCCTGGGAATTACTAAATGAATGATGACAGACAGATGTTTGTCGAACGCTTCCATTTTTTCCCCCAAATGCTTATTTTTAATCTACACTGTCGATAAAAACGATCCCTAATATCCTTCAGATTTTATTATTGCAAAGTGTTATTTATACAACTTTTCACACAGCATTCTAAAGGTATTTTCCTGCATTCTAGAGCAGCACGTTCATTTAATAAATTAGAATGCAGATATATCTTTAAAACATAGATTTTTGGAATCAGACTTTTTACCTTACTTATTTCTTCGTGATCCCCCCCATTTTCCTAATTTACCAAATCTCTTTCTAATCCTGCCTTGTCGGCTATGGGACACATTAAAAATAACAGCAACATTTCACCGCATTTAGCGCCAAACACCGTTTATAAAAGTGGTGTTAAATAACTTTTTACCACATTTACAGCTATATTTGTGAACATTGTTTTATTTAATTTGCTTGTAAAAATGTTAACATTTACATTTAACATTGAGTATTTATATCTACAAGATAACTAATTACGGTTAACTATTTCATAACCTCGTGACCGAACGCGTCCACAGCCAAAGAGTAGGCTATAGAAGTAACAAGAGGCGAAACTCTGTTGCAGTTCTGACAACAATCGCTAGATGGCGCTGCTGTGGCGCCTTCGCCATTTTGGACTGAACAAGAGACAGTTGCTAGGCTCGCTGTGCTTTAACGTTATCACGACTATACAACATTAACATTATGTCTGGAAATAATAATTGGAAACAAAGAAAACAATGTTCTGCCATTAACTGCAACAACTACCAGTGTACAACAAATCAACTAGCGTTTCATAGATTTCCCAAAATCCAGAGAGGTAAAGTAGAAAATATTTTTATAAACGTTATTTAAGTGAGCAAACATTAACGTAACTATGGAGGACCAAGTCTGCCAAACTAAGAAATAAATAATAAATATATAAATGCTCAAAAAATAAGCATACGATTAATTGCACAATAAATACAGTAAATAAAAAGTTGACACCTTAAGACACAGCCCCTTCTCATTTGCATAATGAGGCAGAAATGCATAAAGGACAGGGAGAAATAAATAGCGTTGAAGAAATAAATACGGTAAAAAAATACAAAGGAAGAATAAAACAGACAAAAATATTATAATATACACATAAAAATATACATTTAAAAAATAAGTCATTAATAAATAAAGTTGAAGATTATAATGGACTATAAATAAATAAGGTAATTATTACAAAGGTGAATAAATAAATAAGCTAATTAAAAGAGATACATACATTAATGTCTCATTGTATAATTTAATTACTACCTACATTTATTTATTTACTTTATTTATTGTGCAATTAATCATATGCTTATCTTTTTTTTGAGCATTTATTTTTTGAGCATTTATTTATTATTAAAAGTGCCCAGCACTGAACTGGTAGATTTCTTCATAGCCCTGGAGTCAAACTTTAGAAGAAAAATCAGCTCAGTCATCCACACAGTTTGTCTGTGAAGGAAACTATTAATTAGCGGCATGGAGGTGTACAACAATGAGTGCAGGGAAGTTGTGTGTGACAAGGAAAAGTGTAAAAACACCCTTGTATACACGGTGAAATTATTCAATAGAGTCAAAATCCATCATTGCGGACCCAAAATCGAAAACTCTCACAGCCCAAACAGAAGTGCAACAGAAAATATTTAAAGCTAAGTCATCTGTAAATCTGTACATTAACTCTCTTTAGCAAATGTAACTTGTGTTGTACAAAGTTCTTATCAGTCAAGATTAATTAAATTATAATAAAACTAAAGACTATAACATATAGAACAGCTAATATACTCAGAGATAAGCGTAAATACTGTAATAACTTCTGAGTTGGGCTGAGCTTACAACTATTGGGAAGTTCCTCAGTAAGACCCTAATTAGGTAAAAGAAGTTCATTACTTTCCAGTGATCTCGGAATATGCTTACCATTGTCATTCTATTTTAGTAAATGTGTGCACAATATTTGTTTTGTGTAATGCAGGCAGAAATTGTGATTTGTTACCATCACCAATTTTATTACTGTTAATTTTGTGATGATGTTCTATTACTATTAAATATTCTCTCTTGACTAATGTGTTGTCCCTTTTCATCTACTCACTGTTCATTGTGCTTTGGCTTTTCAAGGAATTTGACAAACATTTTACGAGGAACATGGGCTTTTGGGGTAAATGTAGCCTATTTGACAGTCATGCTCCATGACAAAATTGTTTAATTATAAACAAATCCATAAGCATTATTTTGTTGTGCATTATTTAACACGCCGTTAATGTTTAGGCTGTAGAGATATTAAAAACTAGAAATGATTATTTAGTTTCATTAACCACTTTTGAATTGGAACCGGTATCGTTCATTTCTATGACAGTTGTGTTGCGTTCAGTCCAAGATGGCGGAGATGCTGCTCAGGTATGGGTTCGTTTGTTGCAATGGATCGTTCTATTGAGATTCGCCTCTTGTTACTTCTATACTCTTTGCCACAGCTCCTCCCCAAACAGGAAGTCATGCACACCATCAACCATTGTTTACAATTCGCCAGGGTAAAAGTTGCTTGAAAACGTACACACAGAATTTGATTTTCACGATAGTAATTCATAAACAAATACCAAGGTTAACTTTCAAATGACAATGGATAATGATTCTCGCTTTCAAAGTCAGCTAACCGCTCTTCTGAATGCTGTTATGAGGGCAGCAGTCGTAGAGATAGTCCAGCTTGTAGAGACTAACGCCGTGACTCTTCGCCAAGAGTTGTCCAAGAGTAAGCGGCAGAATGAAGCTTTGAAAGTGGAGAATGAATCGAACAAAATGAAACTGCAAAGTCTAGAAGCAAAGCTATCGTTAGCGGCAAATGCACGTGATGTCGGCCTCTGTCAGGTTGCTGAAGCTGGTGGAGGAAAAGGTAACTGTAGGCCTAGCCTACTGTTCAGCCACCTTCCACTTTTCTTACCAATGTTAATTTAATGGTTGTGTTTTGTTATTGCTGGTGTTTGCAAATGTTACGATATCACTCTCAGATCACATGCAGATTATTTGAAAGTAACTAATACATTGTGAACGAAGTCACGCAGACAACCACAATGACATGTTTTATATACCGATAGGGTTATGAATGCAGCATGGTAGGTGATTGTGTGGAAATCAATTTAGGGTAATAATTTAACATGATTACTGCATAACTACTTATCATGAATATATTTCGTTATTATAGATGATTTTGACCAAAAAAATGCAGATGGAAAAGCTTGTGCAGAGACTACGGGTTCAGGGCGGTGGTCTCTGGAGCTGACATGCCAATCCCAGGTTGGTATAGGTAGGCTTTTGTGTATTTCAGTAATGATCTATGTTCAGATGACTTGTGTAACGCACACTAGCCAATGTTGTGTGCTGTTGTTTGTCTCATAGTATATAAACATATATGGGACTATTGTGTTTGAAGCAGGCTGTGAACAATCAGCAGAAGGTAGTTCTAAGAGCTGTTTCCATGGAAAAGGTTGGAATTCCAGTAAATAGCATCAAGAAGGAAATGAATGAGTGCACAGAACATGAAACTCAATCTCCAGTGAAGGGTGAGTGTGACATCATTGCAATATAAGGCTTGGAAATACTAATACCGTACAGATGGTAATGCATCTTTTGCAAATATTTAACAGTTCTGTTTTAAATATGAACCCAAGTAAGTGCCATTTTGACTTAATGGGGGGCCTGGAAGAAATGTTTTGGAGACCTCTACCAGATAGTTACATTTACTGAGTTACATTTACTGTAATTGTACCTGTTTTTTGTTCAGATGAGCAGACGTGTCCCAAAGTGGACATGGTGTATGGAAAAGAGTGGAGTCAAAGCCTTTGGAGTGATGGAAGTGATAAAGGAGACATTTACAACAGATCACAAAAAGAAGAGTCTCCAGGACCTTCTATTACCCAGCATCAGGTCAGCTCACGACCTTTGTATAAAATAGGCCTCCATTTTGATTAAAAACAAACACACGTTTCTTGCAGTTATGAAGTTCATTGTTGACTGTGCGCACCAAACGTGCCATGAGACATGAACACAATTGTTAAGGCAGAAGTCAAACAATATCCCAAACAAGGCAAACATTTTTCAAGGGGTTAACTTGTCCCAACCCATTCAGCAGTGTTGCGTCTCTCAAGGTCTTGCGGTATCTGGACTAGGGCTGGGTATCGTTCAAAATCTTTTGATCCGGTGCCAATTTCGATACCTCAGTTTCGATACCGGTTCCTTAACGATACTTTTTTCGATACCATATTTTTTTTAATACATTTTAACGTCAACAACGTAGCTACAGTAAACCCAAAACATTTATTTTCCACTTAATTGTTTATCAGTAAAGCACAAAGCATAACAATA
>JACXGM010013241.1:0-23214 GCA_016801145.1 Umbra pygmaea | reverse complement strand
TTCTGACTAGTGTTTACCTCTGTCCAAGACTACACCCTGGTTCTTCTGACTAGTGTTTACCTCTGTCCAAGACTACACCCTGGTTCTTCTGACTAGTGTTTACCTCTGTCCAAGACAATCCTGGTTCTTCTGACTAGTGTTTACCTCTGTCCAAGACTACATCCTGGTTCTTCTGACTAGTGTTTACCTCTGTCCAAGAATACATCCTGGTTCTTCTGACTAGTGTTTACCTCTGTCCAAGACTACATCCTGGTTCTTCTGACTAGTGTTTAACTCTGTCCAAGACTACATCCTGGTTCTTCTGACTAGTGTTTACCTCTGTCCAAGACTACATCCTGGTTCTTCTGACTAGTTTTTACCTCTGTCCAAGACTACATCCTGGTTCTTCTGACTAGTCTTTACCTCTGTCCAAGACTACATCCTGGTTCTTCTGACTAGTGTTTACCTCTGTCCAAGACTACATCCTGATTTAAGCAATATCAGTATAAACCTGCACACTGGATATGGTTATTTGTGCTCCATGTCAGCAAAACCACTCCCTTTCTAAATTGTAGTTTCATGGAATAGATAAGGTAGGATAGTACATTTACAATGAATGCACATATTAACAATATAAAACAATTACATATCCAGCCCAATATGGGACCTATAAAAACATACTTTGTTAATCAAAAATTCCTGGACTGCCTCTGTGTTAAGATGTCATAGCATTAGAGCTTAGCCAGAATAATTCAACTTATCATTTAATAGCATTACAAGGCTTGCTTTCTAAATTGACTGGAAATTAAATTGAATTTACAAACAACCCTAAAAACTTCTGATACAGCCATTAATATTATTGACCACAAAATGCATGCAAAAGATTTGCACTTAACTGCCGCATCATTCATGAATACATTATCTATAAAACAGAGATATGCATTTGCTGTGGCGCAATGGCTAGATGACAAGGCAAAGTCAACTAAGCCTAATCATTGATATCTTGCCAAAAAAATGTTGATTAGCTTACTAAATTATTTTTCAGAATACCATAACTACTGTATACAAATCTCAAATGTTTACCAATGAGAAAAACTCTCCTAAACGAATGAATTATAAAATCCATGGATCAACATACCGCATTTATCTTCAATTCAACTTTTATAGGTTGAAGAAATTACCTTTTTCAGCAGAATATCCGGCTTAGAATACGAATGGTCTGTGCAGATAGTGATAAAACAAAATTAAAGCGAATTTCAACGCACAAATATGTCCGCCCGGTTCACTGTAGAGGACGCAAAGTCGAGTGGGTGAGGTTACATATCAGTGAGCAGCTTCCATAAAAAGTAGGCCTACCGCTACTTTTGCAGTCCACTGCATTCCGCGCACGCCAGCTACGGGTTCAGCTGTCACCCCCAATACGCTTGGTTTTTCGTTTTCCCAGACATCCTTTATCTGTCAAATATTTCCTATCTGCAATAGCAATGCTTGACCTTTTTGCACTTGACCAAAGCCTTTTCCTAACCAAGATTAACTGTTTTAATTTCACAGTACTGAACAAATCATTGTTAAAATAACTGATGGTTTATTTGAACTCTAGAGCCAACTTATGATGACTGCCAAGTTTCACAACTTGAATATGGAATGCTTTAATAATAATAACCACAGAACACATTATGAGGCAAATGCTTGTTAGTGGTGAGAAACAGTATAGCTTATATGAGTAAATGCAGCTTGCCCACCCCTTTCATTTAACCTATGTCTCTGTCAGTGTAATAAGCAATAACAGCTAAATGCCAAGTCTACTTTTCATGTATACAGGCAACCCAGGTAATGCCATAACACACATATTGCATCCCTCTGAGCACAGTTCTTCAAAAGATAAAAAAAATCTGGTGAAAAAAAGACCTTCACAAGACATTAAAAATCCTTGAAAATCCAGACAAATACGCATATCGGTCATTAAGGGTCATGCGAATACTCAGATACTTCCTCCTGTATGACTTTGCTACCAAACGTTTCTCTAATCCAATTACTGCTTCACAGCCATGCCCAAAACTGCTATGAAAAAGTAGTTCTCTACACGTTGAAGGAGATATATAGAAACTAATTGAGCCACATTTCTGAGCTCTAATCGCTAAGTCTCCCAGCAGCTGACTCAATGGTTAAACTGGCCTCACAGGTCACAGCGATGAAAAACATGAGTCGGCCTCAAACATTAGTGGGCTCTGAAAACTATATGCAATATATGAACACTAAAATTAACAATTGGCCCTACGGGTAAAGTTGGACAGAAAAAACAATTATACAGCTTAAAAGGTGTCTAAAATAGAAGTACAGTTTGTTATTCCTGTTAGGTTATACAAGCTTTAAATTCTGTAAAACCCAATATCTCAGAGACATTAATGCCAATGTTGTTAGTCAATGTTTAAAACCCCACGACTGTATATAGCAATTTACCATTTGGCAACCGTGGCTAAGCATTACGTCTATAGGTCAAAATGCAGATAATTTCAAATAGTAATGTTCAGATTTTTGGTGAGCAGACCAGTCTTTGGGAAATCCCCCACCATGTCAAGAGCCAAGCCTCATGCCAATATCTGGAACTGAAACCTGAGAGCCAGCCTAACATGCATCTCTTCCAGAGCAACAGTTCACAGTCATTCACATAGAGTCACATTGTAATGGGAATTTACTGTAGACTACAGTGGAAGATGTGACAGAAAAGAAGAATCTATGAATGTTGAATGAGAAACAGGTCTGCTGACTCGCCAAAATCTGTGTCACCAAATAGGAAAGGGTGTTGTATAGCACAAGTCACTATTGACGTTGAAGTAGCGAAAGGAGCTGCTAACGGATCCTTCCCCCACCACATCGAACCACTTCCTCTCTGGTGTCAGAGGATAGGGTGGATGAAGGAATCACTTGTCCCATCTAGGCACCCAAAGGCCATCGGGGAATACTACCTTAAATAGCCCCACAGCTGTGGGAACCAATCAAGTCTGGTGATAGCTGGTCCCAGCAGGGACGGATTATGGATCAGGCAAATGGGTCTTGGACCCAGGGGCCTCGGGCTGAAATGCACCCAAGGCCCCTAATTACAGTTGGGGAGCGAAAACCGGTTCCACTATGGTTTCGGTTCCTCATTTTGGTTGCACTTAATGTGCCGACTTAAATATTTTCCCTCTAATGCGCCAAAACGGTAGCCTGGAAAAATCCAGACCCAAATCCGGAGAATATAAGGGTCTGGCTTCGAGTAATGAAAATGACCCAACTCGAGGGGCGGCACCAATCATGCATTTGAAAATCTCACTGTATGCAATTGGATAACACTACGACCAATCACCAGTGGTTTTTCGCTAAGCCCCTATGGCGGAGCTAACTGGTAGATAAAACTCTTGCTATATCAAGTCAGCAAAACAGCAAAAATTTCCTTTTTAAAAAAGGAATGATTCGAGTGCCGTCTTCTGTTCCTCTTTTAGACAAAAAGCCAAGTCTAACTCATTCATTGTAGTGGCCAAAGCCGTTGTAAACAACTGGTGTTCATCCATAGCGATCTTACAATGTTTACTAATGAGGTCGCAGCGCTGTCGTCATCTGTTTAACAAGCCTCTGGCACGCCTATATCAGATACACCGATGTGATTGGTGCAGCTCGGCTACAAGGGCATAGTTAATAAGCAGAATTACTTGGTGCCAGAGTAACTTGCTGAGCAAATTCAAATTGTGCTCTCACGAGAACTCTGGATTTCCAATGTACCAAAACGGACAAAGAAATATCATACTTTCTCTGTAGTCTATCGTTAGCTAGCTACCATAAATGTAGGCTACTTTTAAAATGCCATATTATCCCTCTGACATAAAAGCATATTCCCCATTCACTGCATGTGATTGCTAGTAAACATTTTACACTTGCTCTGCTAGTCTATCGTTCGCTAGCTAGGTTTTCGTGCATTTAAAATGTCTAAAGCGAAGTGGTCGAAAATATGGCTGTATTTCAGAACCAAAGATTCAGATATCGCAAAATGCAACAAATGTTCCAAAACTATGACGTGCAAAGGGGGAAGCACGTTGAACTTATTGAAACATGCGGCGTCACACGGGACACATCGTAAAGCAGAGGAATGCACCGTGTTCGACAGCTTGCGGACATCAGTCACAGAGCCAAGGATCCCGAGTCCGACTGCTAGCAATGTTGTGAACATCGATGATCAGACGACAATGATTACAGCAGCCTTTCTGCAGTTAACTATGCTAATGTAATATTGATTGCCAATACTGCATTTATACTAACAATTGGTCAAGTGATTAGTTAAATATTTAACATGAATTATGTTTATATTTTTGTCTCTCCACCAGCTAGCAGTAGCAGTGTTAATGGTTATCCTTGTTTCCCATGTGCCATGTTATAGTTTCTATGAAAAAGTATTGCTATGCTACATGTGCAACAAAATTTCTTTACATCGGGAAGGAGCGGATTACCATGAGGAAGATGACATGGCAGAAGAACATGATGTAAGTTCAACTTGGATCTAAAATGAATGCACTTTTTGAAGCATGTTTGTCTAAACACTGCTTTTATGTTTTTTCCACCCTTGAAGCTGGTTTAGTTAGCATACCAACTCAATATTTATTTTATCGTTACTTGTTAATAGTGTAACTGTTATTGTTAAGTTATTGTAGTTGTTCGTTAGGCAACTTAGATTTACTTATTATATGCTATGATTGAGTGAATGGATTATGGAGCTGTTTGATATCTGAACTCTTCCTAAGTTTAAAAATGAAGATGAACTTATTTTCTTTGCATTATTCGAGGTCTGAAAACACAGCACATTTTTGTTATTTTGATCAGTTGTAATTTTCTGCAAATAAATGCCCTCAATGATAATGTTTTTATTTGGATTTTGGGAGAAATGTTGTCAGTAGTAAAACCAGGGACACTGATGATTTTGCATCATTGAGCGATTGTGCTGTAAAAGTGTGTTATCTACAGGTGCCAAAACATCTGTTTTCTGGTGAAGAGATATGTACATCTTTGCAAAATCGCCTCACAATATACAATGAAGAAGGATGTCACATTATCTATAATTAGCATGCCTGTTGAAACAAACAACACATGCACGTGCATAAGATGCAAGCAGTGCCAGACTGGACAGGCGTCCTCCGACCAGGTCAGCATTTCATGACCCCCTGTGACCTTTCCTTCCTAACAGCTGGGTTGTAAGCAAACAGACCAGGGTCTTAGTGTTGAGGTGGCAAAACCCCCAAAACCTAGAGAGCAAATCAAGTTCTCTGTGTTGAATTTGTTTTTGGCATTGGTTACTTACCTTCTCCTCTTGGAGTTCATTTGAAGGCAAAGTGAATGACATTTTTCATTTGTATTGACTGCATTAGATACACATACCTTAAACTTTCAAGGATAAAAAACAGAATAAAGTCAGAATTCTGTAGTGGTCATCTTTAAAGACAAAAACATCTGGGCCAAAAATCTATAAAATGTATTTTATAAAGCCATCGTAAACAACAGTCATCACAAAGTGCTTTGACAGATACCCAGCCTGAAACCCCCAAGAGAAAGAAACACAAAATCACAAAATCAGATTTCCTTTTAATTATACCCATTAGAGTGGTATATATTTTATTGCTGTGCTTCAATGAACTACACTATACCAACGTAAAGGACTACAACATCCACTGGAAGGTGCTGTTTCAGAGGCATGTCACAGCTGTGGAGTGGGAGCTCAGCTGTCTATGACAGGTGGTAGTCTCTGAAGAAGCTTTTGGCTGCATAGGGAAAGTCTGACACAGGCGCTCACTTTGGATGGCTGTCGTTGAAGGACTGTAAACCTTTTCACAATAGAGTAACCAACTAGGTTGCCATATAGTTTGCCACATGTACAGTACTGTATTTTGTATTTATTTTACACCCTTGATAATAATAAGCAAAAACAACATTATGAACTAAATAATTCTAATACAGAGCTATATTGTACACTCAAACAATTACATAATTGCTTAGATGTTGAGCAACAACTGACATGTTGAGCAACTACCGCTCTACTAGGAATTTATTTCCTTGCTTCAGGGCAGAATGTTTGTTGACTTGGAAATTTGATCCAACATTATTTAGGTCACTGGCCCATTACTCTGATGTTGCTCTAGGCTAAGGCATCTCTTATGATCTGTACCCAACTGTCACCTATTTGTACAAAATAATATAATTTTCCCAGTTCTTGGAATTTAAAATACCTCTCAGTATTTGTTTTATTTCATTTTTCATCTGTTGCTAATCTTTACCAAAGAGAGTTGACAATGTATAATTTTAGTAGACCATGTAAAAAAAGAGACAGAAATCCAGAGAATATTTATAATAATACAAGTTATTTGTTGAGATCCCGTTCTGCCATTCCAGAAACCTTTAGGTACATTTGGGGAAATCATTTAACGGGACAGAGAGGGGGGAATTTGAATCCAATGGTTGCCTGGAGGGACCAGAACTATCAGTTTCTTTTATATCTACTTACCGACACCTAACGCCAGGGCCATCAGTTAACTGTCACAGGCTATAATAAGACCCATGACAAGTGTGACTTGGCATGGAGCTCAAATGCCCTGGAGTGGAGCAGTTGTCTAATTAATTATAAGTCACATTTCCTTGTTTCAGAGCTCGGATTGAGGATATTTTGTTTAAATAACCTAAAACAATTAACATTTTGGTAACTGAAGATTTCTACACAACTTAAACATTTAGATTTTATATCTTTTTTATAAAAGTCATACAGTAGCACTTGTGAGCTGTCTCCTTACTCAAGCAATGAGTTACTCAGAAATCTGCTTCACTATTCATCACATGTTCCAACTCTCCTCTTTAAATACAGGAGATGCAAATATTCAGTTTAATTCTATATCCATTCTCCAAAATATCAATACAGATGTAGTATTACTAATCCATCTGTACAAATGTTAAATACAATGGTGGGAAACTAGATCTAATTCCCAGCTAAAGTAGACAGATAGTTTAGCGGTTGTAGCATCTGAACGGTAACCAAAATGTTGCATGTTGAAAAAGCAGTTAACCCTAATTGCTCATGTAAGTTCTTCTCATTAGGATTTGCTGCTTGACCTTCAAATGCTTCAAATGCTCTAGTGCATCAAACGTGATTATCTCGCGAACCGTATTATATTTTGCTTTTTACATCACAGACATTTGGGCAGGCATGGTGGCCTAGTGGATAGCACTGTGGCCTCACAGCAAGAAGGTTCTGGGTTTGAACCCCGGTCATCCCAGGCCTTTCTGTGTGGAGTTTGCAAGTTCTCCCTGTGTCTGCGTGGGTTTTCTCTGAGTGCTCCAGTTTCCCCCACCATCAAAACACATGCAGGTCAGGTTTGGGACTACAGATGGAAATTAGCATCTATGCTATAATCTGTCTCATTTACAGTCTGTACAGAAGTGTAAGATTGTTGATTAATGTGCACTGTCCCAAGTAAATAAATAAACAATATCTAATAAAGTAGGAAGTGAAAATAACCAATCTGCAATGATCTAGGACAAAAAATAATTTGGGAAGTAGAAAATAGCTGGGTTTAAAAAAACATATAGGACAATAGCGAGAAACAGGTCCTACATTTTGATAAACATTGTTACACTGGTCCAGGGGCCATGGGGGCTTGCCAATATTCATTATCAAGCCATATTCCTTAAGGTTTACATGCATTTACACAATAAACCAAAAATTTAACATACATTATTCCGGTCCCAAATGTAATGCGAGCCCTTCCATCCCCAATTAAGATCCACCGGCTGGACCTAATAGAAAAAATTAAATGTCACAGAATGTTAAAATATCATTTACTCATGTTTTCGATTATGTAATGGACATTGACATGAGTTAAAAAAAATATTTGGTTGTATCTATTGTTAATGAATTTGTTTTAATTTTCTTATTTTAATTATTTTGATTTGTCTATTTGATTTGATTTTCTTGTCAGATGTTTTGCATAAATTCGAAATAAACAGTACTAACTAGTAATGGGTCCTTTGAATCCAAAACCATAAGGCACTTCACTGTAGGTCAAAGTAAGACTTTTCCAGAGGCCAAAAGGTCAACATGTGCCAGGCAGACTTAAACCCCCTTAGACCTTGAAGGTTAATTACAATAAAATGTTTGTAGAGGTAATTGCTGCCCTCTAGTGGAAGTAGATAATAACATGAGCCTTTAATTTTTTGTCTTTTTTTTTAGGCATATGTATTAATGATAGCTATAGATAAAGTCCAATTAAGGCAAAGTTGTTTATCCATACACATTAAGGCCCTGTGAGTAGTCTTTTGGCGTGATCTGAAGGTTCAGATCTTCATGTAGACTGTGTCCAATATTTAGACAGTCATCGTCCTAGGATTCAACCAGAGAGATTAAATGGAGCATTCCACAAGTAAGCAAGAGGTACCTCAACATAGAATCTGGGATTGATACTCATAATCCATCCAAACAGATGAGGCCTGTACTATAGTAAACTAGGCCCTATCACGATGGGTTGTGGAGGCATAATAGTTGTCAGCACTAAGACATGTATTAATTAAAGTTTAATCTGACCGGCAATCTTAATAGAGAGGTACCACGCAGGTCACTTGTCTCATATAACTTGCCTGCCAGCCCTAACACATATTTTAGCAACAATTATCATTTAATTTAATAATGGAAGTCCAGTGGTGTAGCAGTCAGGTTGGGGCTTTCGGGTTTGGGAGTTCTATTCAATCAAACACGTAGTCAGTGGTGTATCTTGTACTTAATTGTTGTTTATGTATATGTACTTTACCTGAGTCTATCTTTCTGCCCATTTTACACTTTTACTCCACTACATTTTATTACAAAAATAGATGCGCAGTTTATTCAGTGTTGGATGAGCAGTGCGAAAAGAATCGGCCGGCTCTGTGACATAGTTAGATGAACCATGTGAGCGCCCCTCACCATCCCACATCTGTTAGTGGGAACTGGACCAAACCAATTCTCATCCTACAAGCCTTTAGTCAGCTCATGTACAAGATGATTATGCTCACCAAATAGACTTCTGTGTTTGAACTTGGACACAAGAAGTCGCCCGAGAACGATGTGGCAAGGTAGATAATTCGACTTATCTATTCAAATCCTGGGTAGTGGAAGAAAGGTGAAACAAGGAACTTCTTTCCAGATTGTATTCCTTTGGCCATCACCATGGCCACGCTTGCCTTTTTAACATTAAAGTCTCCTGAGTAAAGTTAACTTTTAATACTTAAAAAATCCGGAAAGTATTCACAGCGCTTCACTTTTTTCCACATTTTGTTATGTTACACCTATTCCAAAATTGATTAAAATCATTATTTCCCTAACAATTCTACAAACAATACCCCATAATGACAATGTGAATTAAATGTGTTTGAAATCTTAGAAAATGTATTAAAAATAAAAAACGAAAAATGCACAAGTACATAAGTATTCACGGCCTCTTCTCAAAACTTTGTTGAAACACTTTGGCAGCAATTACAGCCTCAAGTCCTTTTGAGTCTGCTACAAGCTGTCACACTTAATTTTGGGCAGTTTCTCCCATTCATCTTTGCAGGACTTCTCAAGCTCCATCGGGTTGGATGGGGAACGTCGGTGCACAACCATTTTCAGATCTCTCCAGAGATGTTCAATCCAATGGCAGTATATGAAAGGTTAGTCTGTGCTCTGGCTGCTGGACCACTCAAGGACATTCACTCCTTTCTTATCTGTCATTGTGGGGTATTGTTTGTAGAATTTTGAGGAAAATAATGAATTTATTCAATTTCGGAATAAGGGTGTAACATAAATTAATGTGGAAAAGTGAAGCGCTGTGAATATTTTCCGGATGCTGGCAATGGAAACCAGAACCCAAAAAGTACAAATCCTGCCATTCGGACTTGTTTTTTCTTTTACATCTCAAACCGTCTTCTTTGCGATGTGTGGGGGCAAATACACTTCTTACAGACAGGTTTATTATAGCTCCAGCTGCATTACATAAAAATTAGGTTTGTCATGTGTTGTATTTTTCTGTTGAAGTGTATTTTTTATCCTATTTCGAGTAAAATATTAAGATAATATACAAAAAAAATATAGCCCAATCTTTACCATGCTAATATTTAGGGCAATGCATAATTCCCCTCGACTGCCTTATAAGGCCAGTCAATATTATTATTAAAGATGCAGCCTATTGAAACATTTTTTGGGTTAAGACAGATCATGTAATGGCAGAGACAATTTTAGTCATTTAAAATTATTTCTGGAACGCTGGTCTTTGAGTGGGGTGCATAAGAAAACATGCGCAGTACAGGAAACTTCAATTTAGATTTCCTGGTCCGATAGACATATGACATCTATCGCGATAGAGACAATTTCCGAGGATTTGTTGACGACGGCCTTGTCTTGGAATGTAACATAATTGCTTTATCCCGCCAGACTGAAATACATATTCGTTTGTCACTTTCGGAAAATATCAAATCAATGTACTTCCTATGCCACTATAAAATGGTCCATGACAGCAATGAGTAAACTCATGGTAAGTCGAAGGAGCTTGCAAGGTATAGTAGCATTCTTTATACTGTCTATGCTAGCATTAGCTATATAGCCTACAGTTGCTAACTAGGTAAATAGGAAGCAGACTTTCGCTAAAGCAAACTACTTATGTTGTCCGCATTTCATCTGATTTTGATCTATGCGTTAACAAGATGGAGGCATCTTTCAAACATGCTGCATCTGTAGCTAGTTAGAATAAATATTGCTTGTAATTTGTGTGGCTACCTGCTGAGTACCATTTCGTGTTAGCCAGCTAGCCATCATGTCAGCTTGCTTGTTGTTTTCTTTCTGAGCAACTTGTCTTAAATATTTTCTGTATGGTTGCTAGCGTACTACCTAACTTTATTTAATGTTAGCCGTCATAACATGCATCCTCGTTGTTTGTGTACTCTACAGTATCACAGCTAACTAACTAGATGTATCACTTACCGTTTAACTAGCTAGTGGTGGCACTACTGGTGGTGCAGCCAATACGTTGACTATAAGCTATCTTCTGTACCTGGTTAACTAATTAGTTAGGTAGTCATGAACTCGTATACTAGTAAACAAACTATGCCCGCGCTGTCCAAATAAGATAGTGTCCTGTAGTTAGTGCCAATAGTGGAGTGTTTTGTTAACAGTTCCTTATACCATAGCTAGCATGGTTGAATGGTGCCAGTCATACCTGCTGCAGCCAGCGTGACAACGTTGGGTTACTACTTTATCTAACGGTACATGTATAAACTGTCACTGTGTCGATGATTATGTTGATGTTTTGATGGATTAGATTACGTCACATTTACCACGTTAAATCCTTATAATTAACCAAGCTAATGGAACGGCAGTAGCCAGCTAGCTCACTTAACACCTGTCAACATGTTAGGTCTAGGATTTCAGACCGTTGCTAAGTGCAGTGCATTAGCTGGCTAAGATGACTAAACAAACACGTCAGAGCCATGCCTTTGTTGCAGCTAAATCTGTCTGTCTGTTGTGTAAATTAATGAAGGGGCCAGTTTGCTGAAGAGTTTTAGACCAGCTAGCTACAGTAGTACCTTGTCTTTTTCTGCTTTTTCGACTTGTCTGCCTCGTCTTTAGAGCCTTGTCTTAACACGTCACCTAATTGTGTAGTTGCTGCAGAGGAGCGGCGGATGGTCATTCAAATCATCCATCCGTATACCTTTCTGTTCTGTTTAAAAAAAATTGGCAACGGAGAGACTGGTGTGTATGTGCAAATATAGCCTTTATAATGTTTGAATATTGGTGTGTATGTGTGTGAGCGCAGGGGATGAGAGGAGCGACGGTGCAGCAGCGTTCACGGCTGTGGGCTTAGTGACTGTGGGATCATGATGGCGCAGGGACGCCAACTAGATTATCAAATTCTGCAGGAGCTCAAGCAGCGCTTCCCAGAGATCCCAGAGTTTGTAGTGTCCCAGTGTCTTCTACAGGTATGCCATACTAGCAAGGACATAGATATAGAATGAATAGAACATTCTCGAACATGCTTGATACTGCTAATGCTTTTTGACTCTTTTAAAAATAGGCAGAAATTTGACCACACATTGTCAGTTTTAGATTCAGACTTTTAGTCATATGCACACACAGCCTTCAGGAAATTTGTCATTTTGATTGACATTGTCTAGGTTTACACAAACAGCATATAAACTTCTGCACATTGACGCGTGTTTGGGTGGTTTAGTCGATAATCTACTTTGACCAACAAGTCAGGTTGGGTGAGTACAGTAGGTAAAACAGTGGTAAGCCTACAGCACCAGTCTGTTCTTTATCATTCAGCCTTTCTGCTGTCTCCCTTCCATAGAACAACAACAACCTGGATAAATGCTGCCATCTGCTGACCCAGGAGAGTAACAGGTACCTGTATGAGGAGTTCCACAGTCCGGAGGATAGCCGATTGAGCAGGATCCACCCGCGGGACATCCAGGTGGATTACCCTTCTCCGGGGGTGGGCAAAGTCAATGGCGGTGGGCGGCCCCTGGTGCACAGCTCCAGTGATGGCCATATCGAGCCCCAGCGTCCTGGTTTCCCAGAGCCTCTGTCGGCCCCCCCTAACATTGCCCCGAATATTGGGTACAACCCCTTCTTCATGAACGACCACTCGGGGCGCTCGGCTAACACCCCCACCCCACCTCCAATGCAGGGAATATCTCCAACCTACAATCCCATCCCCCGTTACACAATAAACCCAGTCACCCTCCCGCAGAACCTTCCGGCTGCCTTGCAGATCCCTGCCGGCCACTATCCCAACAGTAGTTGCAGCACACTCTACATTCGCCCCTCCCCTTCCCAAAGCCCCCAGCCCTCCCCCTGGCCGTCATCCGGCCAAGCTTTGTATCAGGCCTCGCCCTACAGCACTCCTGCCTACCACTCGCCCTACAGCTCCCCGCAGCACCAACCCCACCAAGTCCAGCAGCAACCGCAGGCCCAGATCCAGGTTCAGCACCAGGGTCAGCACCAAGTCCGGCCCCAGCAGACCCACGTCTTTCTGCCCATCAGCCCACCCACTGTGGACAACATGCCGTACCATCCCCAGCAGCAGATCTACCGGCCCTACCTGGCCCCCAAGAGCTCCCAAATCGAGATAACGCTGGAGGGCCTGCAGGCTCGCAGCAACTCTCCTGTCCACTGCCCCCCGGGCCAGATGATCTACATGAACACCAGCCCCTCCCCGGGCTCACCCCAGCGGGCCACCAGTCTGAGTGCCGGGGCCCCCGGCACTTTCCACCCAGGGGTCTACATGCACCCGAGTCCGGCACGGCCAAGGCCCGCCTCGTCCCCCCAGATGGCCAGCCAGCCGGGCTACACCTTCAAGATCAAAGTATCGCCGGGTCAGGCTCAGCAGCAGAGGCCCCCGTCAGGCTCCCCTCCCGTTTCCTCCGCCCCCGAGTCTCTGCTCAACATTGTAGATCAGGGGGAGCAGCATGCCCTGGCCCCGGCCCCCATCCTGCCCATCTCCGCCCTCCCCGGCAACATCACCAGCAACATAACCAACCGCATGCCACGCCGCTCCAGCTCGGGTTCCGACGACTATGCTTACACCCAGGGTAGGCACCGCTCGTGAAACGTTACAGCTACATAAGAGTGTGTATGTTTCTGTACGGAACATGGTGGTGTCTGAAAGGAATATCCACAGTGAATTTGTTTCTTATAGTATTTACAAATGTTGTCATGATTTATGTCATACAATGCTGTGCTGGGATCCCTGCAATGGGGATCCGAGATCCAACAAGTGTTTATTTTGTCTGCTTCTTTATCATTCTGCACTTTAAATACCACAAGGTCCGGCTGGTATATCCAGTTAATTCTTTGGGATACTGTTTTCTATACACATTGGTCCATGTGAAAATTGGATGATCTAACAAAGATGGTCATCTTCTTAGCTGGACAGTTTCCACAAACACCACCAGTGGGGGTTCACCGTGGGCTCAATAGCTTTACGGGCAGCTGCTTGATTCACTTAGCTTCTGCCATGCTGTATTCTGCTGTATTTTTGCCTCACTGTATTTCGGCTCAAATATTCAGCTATGGTTGTATATTACCATTTAATAACACTTATCAAAGTTGAAATCGTCCAGCTCTTTGGGTATTTTGTCACTTGCACTAGCCATTGTAAAACAAAAATCCTCCTCAAACTATGCCCTTATTTAGATATGAATGTAATGGAAGAATGTATTTGCAAAACCACTGTGATTTTTTTATTAATTAGATTCAGGGGTGGGACAATGCCAAAAACGCCTTGGTTGAGTTCAATAACGCCACAGAAAGTACAATTTGGATACGGTGGCCGAGTTGGGAATTACAGAACGCTTTGAGTAGTTCGATGACATAATTATTTTGGGGTGTTTAGAGGTCTGGAGTGTTCCTTGAATCCCTGTGTTACATCCAGTTGTGTCCCAGGGGTCTGATGCCCTGTGTCGCTCTTCTGTGACCTCCAGCTCTGCTGCTCCACCAGAGGGCCCGGATGGAGCGTCTGCTGAAGGAGCTTAACATGGAGAGTAAGAAGCTGGAGCAGCTTGTAGCGGACGTCAATGACAAGGAGTATGACGCTTTGCAGAGGCGTTTCAGACGCGTGAACAGCACCAGTCTCATCCCCAGGGTAAGATGGCCAGCAGAGAGGATGGGCGTGGCTGGTGGGACATACGGACCTGACAGTGCTGAAAAGAACAATGTATTGTGCATATAAACAGGCAGCTTTGATGTGTTAAAGCAGCACAGCTCCCTGTATCACACTGCTGGTCTGCCTCCCAAGCTAAGCAAGGTTGGGCTTGGTAGGTCCCTGCATGGGTGATGAGGTGCTGCTTCAGTTGGTGTTGGAGGGCCAGTAGGGTGCAATCCTCTGGTGTAAAGATCAAATCCCAATGCCCCAGGACAGTGAAGGGGACATCTGCCCTGCGTAGGGTGCCATCTTTTGGATAGGATTTCCAATCTGGCTTTCATAACATCATTGCAACCTAGTCATCTCCAGCTTTCAATTGGCTCATTCATTCCCCTCTCCCCCTCTTTTATCCAGGCCATTGCTGTAAATGAGAATGTGTTCTCAAGTTAACTTGCATGGTAAAATAATGGATAACAAATAAAGACAGGTAAATCTAGAGAGTGTGAGCTGATGTTCAAATCCCATGCCGCAGCAGCCAGTGCATCAAAGGCAGCAGACTCCTCTGCTGGACCACTTAAGGCCCTGAACTCAACACTGCTTGTTTTGACAGGGGGGTAGCCATGTTCAGGAGTGTTGGACCAGTAATCTAATGGTAGCTGAAATTACCCTGTCATTCTGTCCCTCAGCTAGTCAGTTAACGCTGGTTGCTCCCAGGTTGTTGCTCTAAATAAGAATGTGTTCTTAGCATGCTTTACTGGTAACAAAACAGTACAAACAACACAGTTTGCAAATCAATAACCTAACATAGCAGAAGACATGACAGTATTGGAAGCTAGTTTTACAATATTGTATCCCTGAAAGCCAAATGTATCCAGTTTCTTTGCCTGGACCGTATCCAGATTGCCAATATGTCTGTATAAGATATATGGCCCAAGGGCACTGAATCAATGCAGGGTATAGATTGGGTAGGAAACCGCACTTGGTCTATTTTTGTCTAATCCAAACGGTTGATGTTTTTCCTGTTCCAGCCTGACGAGATGACCAGATTGCGCAGTTTAAACAGACAGCTTCAGATTGATATCGACTGTACCCTGAAGGAGACGGACCTACTGCAATCTAGAGGTACGAGCGCGTGCACACATCTTCACAAATACACAAAATCGCAAAAGCCAACAGATCTAAAGATAGTGTACAGGAGCAACATCTTCATGGTCAAACAGACGCTGTATGAGATGTATTATTTCAACAGGGAAGTTTGATCCAAAAGCAGAGAACAGCTTTTATAACAACATTCATCCTGGTCCAGTGGTGCCGCCCAAGACAGAAAGGAAAGGTGAGAACATTCATGTCCCCTATATTCTATCATTGTTAACAATGCTAACGATTTACTATTTCCCATGACTTGTAACAATTCTAACGATTTACTATTTCCCATGACTCGCAACAATGCTAAAGATTTACCATTTCCCATGACTCGTAACAATGCTAAAGATTTACCATTTCCCATGACTTCCCATGACTCGTAACAATGCTAACGATTTACTATTTCCCATAACTCGTAACAATGCTAACGATTTACTATTTCCAATGACTCATAACAATGCTATCTTCAAGGATCAATAATCGATTTTTATTAATAATTTTAATTCATTAAATATTTATCAATTCTTGAACTAATGAGCTGACTTAAAGAGATGGTTCAGAGTAATTAAACCTTAGGTTCCTTTGCATCTTAACCTCGAGCCAAACAACCCCCCATAAGCTTTTTTCCCTTGTTATAACATTGGTGGAGTTAGCGCTATCAGCCGAATGGCTTACAGAACCTATTTGTACTACTGTAGAAGTTTGGTACCATTCCGGGCATTATTAGTGGGGTTATTTACGAGATACACCCTTGGTTTCATTAGCACCTGCACAAAGCCATTCGGCTGATAGCTCTAACTCGACCAATGTTATAACAAGGGAAAAAAGCTTATGGGGGGTTGTTTGGCTCGAGGTCAAGGTGCAAAGGACCCTAGGGTAAATTACTCCAAACCATAAATTTAATGTAATGCCCTATCATAACCCAAAGCATAAGCTAGTTTTTCTATCACTGCAAACAGGTGTGTAAACAAACAGTCTATACCCTTACACATAATGTTGGTGGTCAGGTCATTCGTTAATATTCTGCCTGTGAATTTGGTATTGACTCCTTTGTTATGGTTTCAACCATAGGTCGGCCCTTTGCAGGGATGTAGACCTAATGCGGTTAAACTTGTTTATGCCTGTATAATGTCTTTCAGTAAGGCTTATACAATCAATTCAAACGTGTAGTACGGTAACCACTGTCATTTTGCTGGTCAATAACAATCATCCAGGGTTCCATGACTCATGGTCATAGATGGTCCTTGGCTTTTTTTGACTGAAACAAATCTGTTAACAATCCCCAGGATTTGGTTTCATTGATTCGGCTGCATTTTGGACCAAAATTCTTACCACTACCAGCAACACTCATCAGTTATATCAGAGAAGGTTTTATTCTGTACGAGTATAGTGTGATAGCTCAGTGGGTAGGGAGTCAGACTTGTAAATCTGAAAGAATACCAGTTCGATTCCCGAGTGGGCCACATGTCCTGAGTTTATTCAGGCGATGTCCTCTGCTGAATGACTACGTTGATGCTGGGTCCACGTCTGCCAACACTCAAGAAAGTGGCTTGTTCACTTCTGACGGCGGTTTAAAGCTCTAACTCCAGCTGTCCCAATGTCACAGTTAAGATTCTGTAAGGATATTGTTTTAGTATCTGTGGGATTAGGTGGTGTGATGGTATAACCAGAATCTGAACTGTAGAACCTTGAAGGGAATCATTTAAAGGTAACTGAGCTGACATTTGTAGAAATCACCCTGAATGGGATCTCAGTGGCCACATTAACTTTCCTTTGGAATGGGGCGTAGTCTAAGCAGGGAAGCTTGGATGAAATCCTTGGTAAGACTAAGTTATTTATCATAAAAGGAAGACTATGCAGTGAGGAAACGGCTTATCCAAATGCTCCCATCGAGAGCCATGACTTTAGTGCCCTGGGGTAAATATCTGTGTTCATACGCTGTTTCCTTGTGATGCTAAGCACCTATTATCTGGTTGTCACCCCTCCAGACAAGGAGCTCACCCCCAAGACGTTAGCCACTGTCCCCCAGCGGGATGAGGACTTTGAAGGGGCCCAGTGGAGCTGTGAAGAATGCACCTTCCTCAACCACCCTGCACTCAATCGCTGTGAACAGTGTGAGATGCCGCGGTGCACCTGAACCCGCCCCACACCCACCACGCCCCAACATCTCCGCCCTTCCTGTACCCCCCCAACCACATCCGTATGACCAACCTTACATGTCAATCTATATTAGCCCCTCCCACCTGCTGAGGAAGAGCCACTATCCTCCCATCGCCACTGGCCCATGCACTTTGAACTTTGCAGGAAGACATTTTCACAGGAGAACAGCAGGTGACTGTTCCCACGGCAACCCAAGAGGGAGGGGCTAGCCGTAGACATTGGGCATGCCTACAGAATGATCGGGGGGAGTGTTGTTCTTAGTATACGGAGGATGAGGTGACCTGGTTTACCCAGTGAACATTCCGTTGCAGAATGGATGCGACTGCCCTGTTTACACGACTGATCCATTTCCAAACCACACCACTGACAAAACGACATACAGACGAAGGCACTTCTCACAGTGGCACATTCCCCTACTATTGACCAGGGCTGCACTCTCTGACTGTGGGACAATGCAATGACTAAAGGGTTTGATGAACTAATCCTAATGTAGACTATACACTGTATTGACTCCATGAGCTCCTGATATCTTGTGAAGAACACTAAAGAGACGTGCAAATGAATATATTCCTGGTACTTTTATGCGTATTATGCCCACACTGTATTGTGATATAAAGATGTCAATTTATTATTTTCTTCCCCTGTGCAAATGGCTCAAGTGGCTGTACTCAATAAAGGATCTGATTCTATGTGACTGATGTGTACACCTGGAATGTACAGTACTGCCTGTAGTTTTTAGTGAGTTCTCTAAACATGCTGCTGTTATCTGTGTTTTTGAAATGTTTTTGATATTTTGTTACAGGCATTACTGCTTGTTTTGCATTGTGCTAACATGCAGTTGAAAAGAACACACTTCAGTTCTTCATCAACTGTTTTATTGAGTTAGTAACCATTAGGGAAATGACACTGCATGCAGTCCACATTCACACACACCGCACTACTACTTCACACTCATTTTCTACCTCCACATACATATCTAGACCTCTGCCTCTGCTGTTTTTAAATGTAAAGACCAACCTTGGTTTAATGTTAGTGACAAATTACAGTCCAGTTAACTGCTCCGTTTTCTATAATACTGCAGTGTTAAGAGGCTTATATACATCTTTAGTCCCAATTAGCACCCTATTCCCTTTAGAGCGCACTACAGGTCAACCAGGCACAATATAGGGTGTTATTTGGACCTTGTTTCTCAGTTGTGTGAGGCAATCACATGATGAGGCCCCACTACACACAGCAAATGACCAGTGTGTCTATCTTCACACTGACTTTTTATTACATTGCATCTATTAGTACTGCGTTTGACACACAAACATGTCTCACTACAGTACATTCACACTGTCCAAAGCAGTCACTGCTGGAGGGATGTTACAGTATGCACTTAGTGACCAACATTCTTCCTGGTTAAAAATAATGTGGTGTATTTTTTATACAAGTGTGACCTAAACTAATGTTTAGCTCATAATACATTGGTTGGAATGCAGTGTAAGATTTACAGACAATTAGAGGACTAATGGTAAAAACACTGTTCTAGCCTGGAAATGGTAATTGAAAGTACGTACTGTTTTATTGTTGTCAAGTGGGTGGGACTTTGAAAAATATTGGCTGATCTTTGCTGGTGGCCTGGTTTAGAGTTATGTCAAACCTGGTCATTAGAGCAGATTAGGGGAAATGTTAAATGACTAGAATGGACCAACAGTCTAGCAGTGATCTCCAAACCTGCTGCTGGACAGATAACATCCTGTACGTAATGCACCAACCCTACATTTAGCACACCTGATACCAATAATTAGCTGGTTAATGAGCTAAATAAAAGCTAAACAAAGTTAGGGTTTAAGTGAAATCCTACAGGTCAGTAACAGTCCAGGATCCAGTCTTGAGATTACTGATCTAGTTGATTCATGTCTCTGTCTCATCTGCATTAAGCTAGGGGATCAGGATAGCAGAAAGCACATCGACTACCTAAGCACTTATATGCTGCCTGCCTTAACCTACCTGTCCTTTTTTATATTACACAGGATGACTCTGTCCACCTGAACTGTCCTTCCTCTCTCTGATTGGTCTGTGGGTCAATTCAACTTAATTCACTGGGCAACTGGCCCCTTCTCGTCTCTGTTTGACACCACCCAATCCATCTGTCCCCTTTGGTTTAATAATAACAAAGCACAGTGCCCGACAACACCTATGGAGTTTCTACATTAAATGAGGATTTACTGGCTCAGATTGTTCGTAGGGCTTTAGTGATGGTGCAGGTTTGCCATTATCGCTCCATTGAATGCTTCGATTGGCTCTTCAGCCTCACCACAACCTCACACCGTAAATAGCCTGTAGGCCAACCATCTGGTTTGGTTGGGTATTGTGAGGGTCTAAATGTTATTTATTTAGTCTGTGTATTGACATGTACTTTATTTTCTCTACTGTCTCCTGAAAGAACATCAACTAAGATCACCGTGAAACATGAAGTTGTGCAGGTAACCATCATGCTCTTGCATCACTGTCAGTGTGGGGCAACGTGAACTTGTGTGGAGAGCCTCCTGTGCCTATCACAGTTATTATGGGGAAACAAACGTGTGTAGAGAGCTCTTTTCCTCTTCTTGTTCACGTTTTAGTAGTAGTCTTCATAGTTCTTGGGGTTGAGGCAGTAGAGAATGGCTCCTCCAAAGGAGAAGATGGTGGCCCCCCAGGCCAGGCCGTAGCCCCAGTTGAACTCGTGGTAAATCCTCAGGCTGACTGTCTCTATGAACTTGATGGGGAACAGGATCAGACTGCACACTTGAAGCACCACTGTAGGGGAGAAATTAGGAATTGCATGAAGCAGAGGAAAGAAACTGAACATTTTGTTATGATGATTGGAATATTTCCAAATCAAGTGGAAATAAGCAGAAAATTTGACATTTCTGAAGAAAAACAAAAGGTTCTACATATTTCACAACGTTGTGTGTGTCCACTCATTCAAGTCATTAATGCACCTGCTGCAAACAGCATGACAGCGATGGGCCGGTAGCAGCGGGTCCTGGAGCTGATACAGGCTGAAGCCAGGGCAACCAGGAAGGAGAACAGGATGAGAACAGCCCCCCCCAGCAACAGAGCCAATGTGGCAATCTGCCAGTCTGAGAGACAGCCAGAGAAATACAGGGAGAGAGAAAACACTCAGGAGACAGGGTGAGGGGAAAATAGGGTTGAGAAAACCATAGTTGACAACAGTAGCCAGTACCAAATACACTTCAGCATCACTATTTCAAGGGTATAAAGCAGGGGTCTCCAAACCCTTCCATGGAGGGCCTAGTGTATGCTGGTTTTTGGTCTTTCCCTTCAATTAGAGCCAAATTAGGAACTAGACTGCCAGGTGAGGGTAGATCCTAACCAATTAGTGAGCTACTCCATCAGCCTTGTACAAGGTGAAAGCGAAAACCTGCATACACTAGGCCCTCCATGGAAGGGTTTGGAGACCCCTGGTATAAACAAAGTGTGGTCTGTAACCATAGAAATTGAATTATTCGAAATGCCATACCAATTCAAATCAATGTAGCAGAATGGTAAGAGCAGTAGACATATTTTTGTGTACAATTCCAGTGCAAAGTTCTACCCAATGACAGTATACAAGATGGATGAAACCTTTCCATTCATTCCCATGGAGAGAACGTAAAGTCAATTAGAAGCACTTTTTTGGTGATAGCTGAGCGTACTGCGCAGCCTCAAGCTGAGCGTGATGACGCAGATGTGACGTGATCAACATCTCTGAAAGTTGGAATTCTTATCTTAGCCGTCTTAGCCGTGCCAAGAGAAATCTGAATCATGCCGAATCCTGCCTCTTGTAGAGAAAGGAGAGCGTAAGTAGGAGTTGTCCATGAGCCTAGGAGCAGGAGCAACTTTTGGTAAATATTCTGATTAATTATTCTGTCATTTTGACTGTACGCCTCCACGTCCCCCGATTGCCTGCAAGCTTCTCCTGGATTTTACGGTAATTTATGTGCATCAGTAAATCACGTGGTTATGACACAATAGTTAGCATATTTTTACAAAAACAGCTGCTACGTGGCCATAACATGAGATACAAGGTAATGGAGCTTTTTATACCTTGTCCTGTTTCTTTAGAAATTAACAATGGACAAATAGAGTCTTTAAACGCTTCGGATGTAAATTTATTCGCTGTCAAAGTGACCCCTAAAATGAATGGAATGCATCATTGAGATGGTTGTGATCCGCCATTAAATCAAAGAAGATCACCACCTTGCCCTGCCTTGTGTAGAAGAGGAATTGGAGACTGCTGGATTTAATTGCGTTATAATTCTATTTGTAAGTCATCAAAATATATTTAATATTTTTCAATATAACAAACTACAGTTAGATAAGATATATAACTTGTCTTGAGAGCTAGACAAGATCTAAATAATCTCGCCTGATATCTAGCTAAATATCACTTTGAGATAGCTAACGGAAAAATAGCGAGTACAACACACACTGGCGCGGGTTGTCACCGTGACAACGAACAGTCGCCATTATTTGTGTAGCTACTAATCGAATGACCAAACAAAAAAGTTAAATGAGGTTTCTACTCATTCCATTTCTATGTCTGTAACATACTGTAGTTTATTTAGATTTGTACATTCTCTTTTGAACCTGCAATGTAACTTTTTCGAAAACTACAAAAACTGTTTTAGGACTAATAAATGTAAGGAACTAGCACATTATCCAGGGATTAAAACATCTATCTATAAACTGCAGGATCGTGTCTGTTTATTTTTATTTAACCTTTACATAACCATAAGCACGTTGAGAACAGATTCTCATTTGAAACGGCGACCTGGCCAATATAAAAGCATTGGTGCAGAAAACAAAGTTACACATACATTACATGACAAAGTACGGAGTGAAAATAATAAAAACGGGAAAAGTGTCTGTCTAGCTGTTATATGCACATATCTCTCGAACCATTAGTCCAATGGATTTCAAGCTTGATTGGTGTCTTGCTACGGGCACACGTAAGCAGTGCCAAGTTTGTATGGAAAGCCATTTTTGTCAATATTAAATAAATAAATATGGCTATGAAATAAGTCCTGAAATAAATAAATGACAATAAATAGGGTGATATCAGGTAAAATGGGCCATCAGGTAAAATGGGCCAGTTAAGGTTTGGGGGTCCCAGCCCCTCTGGAATTTAGAGTCAATGACTGCAAAGGATTTCAAACTGTTGTCATAACTGTGCTTGTCAAGTAACAGGTGATTTGATTGGTTTATGGTTGCTATGGTGGGTGGGGCAATAATTCAAATCAAGACT